>JAEIHY010018520.1:0-18878 GCA_018904565.1 Drosophila tsacasi
GCACACGTTTTGTTGTTTCTCGCAAAGCTCTCACTCTGCCATCTTCTCGCTTCGCTTCTCGCGCGCACCCTGCCGTCAGCCTAAACCCAATTTATAGGAATTATAGCTAAAATAAATCAAAATGCATTTAAATAATTGAAAAATCTGGCTCACATTTATTAGTGGACACACCGCAACAAGTGGCATGGTGGTTGGTTCCTCTGCTTATCAACTAACGTGTGTGTGTTCATGCACTTCAACATAATAGTCGTGAATGGAATTTTGTTTGAACATTTGCAATACGCTTTCACATGCGAGTATTTGCACATAAAAATGGTGTAAGAAGGGCATTCGCTGAATGCACATAGTTTCGCTCATCTATATATATGTATATTTATATTATGCACGTTAACTAAACGAAAAAAAATCTACTTGATGTATGCTAAAATTTGATGATTGGGTGTTTGTTATTGTTCTGGTCCCACGGCCATCGGCTGCGCTTAGGAGCCCACGATGATGTTGTTGATGGGAATGTGTATCAGCTTGACGAAGAAGCCGATGAAGCCCATGATGCAGAAGCCAATGGCGGTGGCGATGGCAATCTTCTGGAACTCCTTGCGGTCGGGCTTGGTGCAGCGCTTCACCAGGCGGATCGAGTCCTTGGCGAAGGCGCGTCCAGGCTCTGCGAATTTAACAACCTTGTCCATGTCTGGGGTGGGATGAGTTGGCAAACTGGAATGAGAGAGCGGATTGGTCATAATTAAGGGCGAGCAAGCGAGCGGGCGGCACTTTCACACAAGACCCCCCTTCCCTCCCCGCACCACCCTATCAGCTGTGACGCTGGCGACGTGGCAGAAATCGACGACGTCACGGGTGAAATCTAATGAAGACTTTGCTCGGTTTCCACTTGCGCCTTCGCCTCCCAGTTGGATTAATTGCCTTGTTCACGATAATATCAAAAATACAAATATATATTGGCCACGGAATCAGTTAAATAAATACGATTAGCTCAGGCAGAGGCAAACATCTTGGAAAGTTGGGGGGCTTCCACGAATCGGGAAAACACGTAAAAAGAAAGGTCCTACGCTCATATCGCGGAAATACCACTGGGAAGGCACACTTTGTTTATAAATCTTTATTTTTTAATTGAGAAAATAGTCCCCAAACACCAAAGTTTCACAGCAAGCACACACACCTCTGTGTTGATCGAAAATTTTAATGCAAGTGAGCTGCTTTCGTTGCTGCCGCGTCGGCTTTACGATTTCTGACAGTTCCACGTCAAAGTGTCAGAGGCAGGGTTGCTCCGACGCCGGCGTTGCCACCTGGCTGCGACAAATGACGTTTCGCCCATGGTTTGTAGTTTATTTTTAGGTTTTTATTAATAAAAATACTAATTATAATGCTAAGTAACATTTTATTGTATATATATTTTTTATAATTTTTTTTTACTAATAACGTTTTCCATCTTATTTTGTAAATTGATTTCTGCTGAAAACATTCAAACTTCAGCTGTCAAAATATCACAAATATTCCGAGTATATTAAATTACTGAGAGATATTAAGGGAAAATATAATTTCTTCCAAAATATATAACCTTCTTTGTAAAAGAGAAAGGCTTTTTATTAAAAAAAAAGTCTACAAGTTTTACTTTTTGTATTATCGCGACTGTAGAGAAATCGATATTCCGGCCAGGGCCGTCGATGTCATCGATATCTACTATCTACTTCGACCTCTAATTAGTTTTTATATTTTTCGCAAAACAAAGTATTATTTACGATTTTCCACGAAGTGCGAAAGCTGAACCTGTACTTGCACCTAGCCCGGCATACTTTGCTGCTGGTCCCCCGGGCTTGTGGCACACGAAATAAGGCTGCATAGAGAGAACAACAAACATCGAATATTTGCGATGAGTGCCCAGCCTAGCCCCCTTATGAATCCGCAGCAGCAGCAGCAGCAGCAGACCGAGCAGGAAAAGGTAGGCTACGATTGGGACTACCAGTGCCACCGGTCACACTAACGCTTGTTCTCTTCTTTTCTTTGCCAGGTGTACCAATGGATCAACGAGCTGGCCCACCCCGACACCCGCGAGACGGCTCTGCTGGAGCTGAGCAAGAAGCGCGAGACCGACCTGGCTCCCATGCTGTGGAATAGCTTCGGGACGGCCTGCGCTCTGCTGCAGGAGATTGTCAACATTTATCCGTCGATAACACCGCCGACGCTGACGGCGCATCAGTCGAATCGCGTATGCAATGCTCTGGCCCTGCTGCAGTGCGTCGCATCGCACCCGGAGACGCGCACGGCCTTTCTGCAGGCCCAGATACCGCTCTACCTGTATCCCTTCCTGTCGACCACCTCCAAGACCAGACCCTTCGAGTACCTGCGCCTCACCAGCCTGGGCGTGATTGGAGCCCTTGTCAAGACGGACGAGCAGGAGGTGATCACGTTCCTACTGACCACGGAAATCGTTCCCCTCTGCCTTAGTATTATGGACAGCGGCTCGGAGCTGAGCAAGACCGTGGCCACGTTCATAATCCAGAAGATATTGCTCGACGAATCGGGCCTGTCGTACATTTGCCAGACCTACGAACGCTTCTCGCATGTGGCCATCACTTTGGTAGGTATTCTGACATCTTGTGGTGCTCTATTGCATTACTTATTATTTACTTATTTTCATCTGCTTTTTAAGGGAAAAATGGTCATCCAGCTGTCGAAGGACCCGTGTGCCCGCCTTTTGAAGCACGTTGTTCGTTGCTATCTGCGCCTCTCGGACAATACTCGGTATGTGTGTGTGGTTGCTATCGACTTGGTAACATTAGCTGCAATTCTCCTTCTTCTCTCGATTGCAGCGCCCGGAAAGCCTTGGGCCAGTGTCTGCCCGACCAGCTGCGTGACGGCACCTTCGCCTTGTGCCTGCAGGACGACAAGTCCACGAAACAATGGCTACAGATGCTACTTAAGAACCTAGAGCTGGGCGCCACTCCGCAGCAGATTGGCATGTCGCCGCTGGGTTCTTAAATCACAGCCGCCGTACTCTCTCATTCACGGGCTATAACTCTGCCAAAGTCCTTGGCAGAACCAGAATTGTAAAATTATAAAATTGTATTTACCGATTATTAATGTTAATATTAGTTTTGTCCCCTGATAGCATATAATTTACAAAGTAAATAAAGAACGAATATAAGACGCAGCGTTTAAGGGGGGATATAAATGTAGAAGCTTTGAAAAGGGTGATTTTTTAAAATTAAATACCAGGAGAATGAAAATAAGCGAGTCAGGTTTGTCTTGCTTATATAATATTTAAGGGCATCTTTTGGCTATACAAAAGAAAATTTTAAATAAAAAAAAAACACAAAATAGCGGAAATATGATCGATCCCGTTACAGCGTCGGCTGAGATTAAGTTTGCGGCCGTCAACCTCCTGTGTTTATTTTTCATGAATTATTTTTCGTGAATCAAAAAGCTTTAATAAAGTGCGCAGCAGAGCAGTTTTGACGGTTTTGAAAAGTTAGAGTTTCTAGCCATTTGTTCGTGAAATACATAAAATTAAATAAACAACTAACAAAACGCTATTTTTAATGGAATATCGCTCTGTCACGTACTTAAGTATCGAAGGATTCAAACAAAAAAGTTTACTTTAAGTGAATTGATTGAATAGTTTTCTCGCAAAATTGATTTGATTTGATTTCGAGAAAAACACTTTTGAAAATTTGTCAATGGCTTGGTGCATGTTGAACGAAGGCCTGCATTTTCAACTATAACTTGGTAATTTTGTCGAATTTTGACTTGAAACTTGGACCAGACATTCTTAAGATATCAAACTTTAAGAAAAAAATAATAAAAAAAAAAACGATTTTTTTTTTAAGTGATACATGTATAGCCGCCCCTTAAATAGACATTAGTTTATGACTGAACAGGAGTCTCCCTAGGCGATATGAGATTTCCCAGCTTGCTTTCGCTCTCGTTTCAAGTTTGAATTACAGCAATCAATGAAATTGTGCTGCCAAGGTAATATATCTACTTACGCGTATAAACAATGCAGCTAATAAACAATGGCGCATCCGCCTTAAAGCATAATAAACTGACTGTCGCCGCTGCCCCGTAATTTCTGGAATATCTTTTGTATACAAATTCCTGGTAATGCGGAGGCGTAAACAAAATCGAATTCGAATTGCGCAGGAACCGGAGAACTCGGTGAGCATGGTGAAAATAGGGGGATGGTGGGATGCAGTGAGTCGCATTTGCTTCCTCGCATGCAGCCCGCCGCCTGTTGCTATCCCGCTCTATGTGGCACCAAAGAAAAAGAGAGGCAGAGCTGCGGTAACGGCAACACACGTCAAAATGCATATAATATGGACACTTATACAGATTGCAATAATTACAACAGTTACAATTACAATATACACATATGGAATTAACTTGTAAACACTAACAGCGCAGCCGAAATTGACTCCTTGCACTAGACATCACTGAGCAGACTCCAAGAGGTACTGTGCCAAACCTGTAGGTTGCCTATCAAAACACGATCTTAGCATACACGACTGGGGAACGGTGGTGCAGTGGATGCGATGCGATGAGGACAGTGGACAGTGGACAGTAGACAGTGGGCAGTAGACAGTACTGCTGTGGAGCTCCACACTCGAGGGGGAGCTAACTACGGACCAGAGACGTCCGCGGGCGGGGAACGGGAATCCATTGGCGGCTTAGTTGGGCGACTTGGTCTGCCCGGCTGCAGCAGCTGCCGATGCCCGTCGTGCCATCTCGGCCTGGCCGTCCTCCGGCTCACCTCCGTCGCCGGCGGCACCCAAATTGGGGTTCGGGTTGGGATTCGGCGGAGCCTGCGCTTGGAGCTGCGGCAGGGCCAACATCTGATCCATCAGGTCGAAGCCGCTCTTCCACACCAGCAGCTGGGCGCGCAGCTTCAATTTGCTGCGGTTCCGCAGCAAATGCTTCTCCATGGCGAAGCCGCTGCGGGCGCAGGCAAAGTCGCAAGCCCGCTGCCGGAGCACCGGGCAAATGTCGTTGTTGCCGTCGCCCACATAAAAGACATGATCGTAGCGGATGCTGCGCCGCAGGTCCTGCTCGATGACGAAATGCTCTAGCACACGGCCCTTGCACAAGTTACTGGCGCTCAGCTTGCAGTCCGACTGCTGGTGATGGGCACGGACCACCAAGCGCCCGGTGGAGTCAAACTCGGCCGGATTGGTGAAGACAGCCAGGAAGCAGTCGGCCAGGTTGTGAGCTCGCAGCCACTCTTCGATAAACACGCTGTTCGAGTCGCTGATGATGATTAGGTCGAACTGCATGCGCTTGGCCAGGTGCTTGATCAGCCGCACGAATCCTGGCACCTCGGGGATGCCGCGGATGGTGTCGCGAATGCGCGCCTCGGGCACTTGTTGCTCGTGCAGCAGACGAAACACCTCGCCCATGTACTCGGTCCAGCAGTCGTTCTCCACCAGCTCGTGGGCGCGTGCACTGGTCACCTCCGTGGGCAGAAGGTCGCGCACCACCGTGTCCGTATTCTGCGACACAATTGTGTGGTCGAAGTCGAAGGCCGCGAGGCGGCGGCGCTGCTGCTTCACCAGCCTGCAGCTGGCCACGGCCTTGGCCGCCTCCGAGGCCGAGTTCGAGGACATAAGCTTTTTTTCCGTAAAATCTCACTTTTTTCAATGTCGAATGGTAAAATAAAATGGAAAAGACCGGGAAGCGGGAAATCTGATTTTTCCTAATTTTCGTTTTCCAATTTACCCTTTTCCCGGCGAGCAGTGCGGATGTGCAATTATGTACAAAAGGAATAACTTTTTTCGAATGCTTGCTTGCACTCTAGAGCTGGAAATAAGATAGACTCAATAATCGACTAGTCGATTTTTAAGTTATGCGATTCATCGATATAAATTTCCCGAATCGTTATATTTCAAAAAGTTCCAAAACTTCTTGAAGAGTGATGCATGTGTGAACTCGTGGAAGAAACAAATAAAATTTTTCACATTTTTTATTTATTATTAGATCCGATTGATGCCAAATTGTAAATTTTCACATTATAATATAATAAATTATATGAAACTTCATATTTTTGTTTCGAATAATTGAAAAAAATCAAATAAAAAAATATGTATTTCTTATTATATTTCCGATGTCGTATAAAAGATGGAGGACACAAGCTTAAGGCACACTTCTTTGAATGGAAAGAATTTTCGATTTTAATCGATTTGTTTTTAATTTTTCTCTTATAGAAAAAAATCGATTCAGCTCCTTCGCAGTTGTATTTATAGGTTTCTTCCAGAGCCAAACAAAACCGAGAGCTGCCGAATTGGCCCTCTCAAAAACCGAGGGAGAGAGAGAGAGTGGAAGAGCGATGTTCTCCTCTCTGACTGTATATTTAAAGTATGGACACACTGAAAGAGGCTGTTGGCAAACTATCGATAGACATTCCGCAGTTACCGTTAACAATTGTAGTTTAAAAATTGCAGCCGCCCAAACCGTTGGAAGCTTGTAAAATAGTTTACGTCAATTATGAATAAATTTTCAATTAAAACATTTAAAGTTAACAAAATAGGAAGTGCTAATTGGATTAAAATCACTAAAGAATTTAGGAGAAGAAGATAGAAATTTCGTGGTTTTAAAATTTAAGTAATATTTCAAAATTCTATTGTATTTAATTTAGTTTATTATAATATAATAGAACAGCTCAAGTCCGCTCCAAAGAGTAATTTACCTGTCTGAGGTCGAGATTTTAAGGTGGCACCCAGTCAGTAAACAAAACTAAACTTTTTGATTTGCCCACGAAAACAACCCAAGTTTGAATATCCTAACAATTTTTTATTTTTTTTTTTTAATATTCTCAAGAAATATCATTTAATAAGTTATTAACACATAAAACAAATCAAGAGTAGTATTTTGAATTAAAAAATGTTTGGTTTTTCTTATATTTTAACATCATTTTCATTTCACTTTGGTTTGCTGATTTTTATTTTTTGTTTGTTTGTTATCGATCCATTGAAATATATATATGTATCATCATATCGGGATATTCCCGCATATGTTAAAAGTTGTATATTAACTTCATTCGCTCTCGTCTCCTTTATCCTTCATCACTTATTCTCCTCGTTTTCTTCTCATTTTTTTTGTGGATTTTCCTTAGATTTTCGTTTAGATAAATGAGTACAGAATAATTTCAAAAATTTTGATGCTTCATTAGTAAAAGTTGTAAAGTTTGCTATTAGACCTTAATTATATACACCTTTAAAATAAATCATATTCCAGTAATTCAGTCTTATGAAATAAACAAAAACTTAGGTACGTTATATTCAGCTGGTAAATCAATCAATCAAAGAAACAATCGTCTAATGTATTTTCCAATCAATCAAACAATCAAATGTGGATTATTTATAGATTTTTGTCATAATTAGGCTTGGCTCTTTGGTAAATATCGGTTGGCGTTGCTTTCGGTTTTAGAATTGTCTTCAAATACTTGTGTTTCGGCTGTGTGTGCATGTCTATGCGTGTTTAGGTGCGTCCTTCCAGTTCCGTCACTTCCTGTTTTGGTGTGCTGATTCTTTTCTGATTCTAATTCTCAGCCTGCTAACAGTTGCAAGTAAAAGTTCCAGTCACTGTTACAGTTACTATTAAAGTTACTCTTAAAGCAAATTTTACAGTTACTGTTAAAGTTACTGTTACTCTTGCAGTTACAATTACAGTGAGCATACACAGAAAGTAGAGTAAGAGTAAGTGTTCCCTGTCTTTTTTTTGTTTTTAGTTTGTGTGTTTAGTTTTTTTGTCGTTCTTATTTCTCCATTCGAAGGATTAATAAAGTAAACCATAGGTTATAGTAAAATGCATACGTTTGTCAACGGAAGCTTTCTGTGTTTCCCTTCACATTTATCGATATATTGTTAAGTTTAGTTGATTTGTTTCTTTATATTCGCTTCAAATTGGAACTGTAGAAAATCTATTAAATCTATCATATTCCCATAACAGTTATCTTAACTTGGTGGTACCGAAATAACCGAAAGGTGGAAGAGCAAGCTGTTTAGCCCGCAGTTACTGGATTGCCTGTACTGAGCCGTACCTGTTGTTACATTCTATGTCGTACTATATCGGGAGGGACCTCCTCCGAGCTCACACCCGGCAGACAGTTGCCGCTACACACCTTAGTCCGCGTAAATTCATCATCAGTTCAACTAAAAGGTTTGACCCAACTGTGTAAAGGAAACAAAATTTCGACTCTAGCTCGGTAATGGGACTGTCTTGATCGGTGGTAAGGGGCGGTCGGCTATCGTCGATCGCCTATCGAAACTATCGGAGGAATGTGGGCTCGTCGGGTTCCATTAGACTGAGGTTTCAACTTTAAGCTGTGTGGTAGGATATGTTATTCTTTAGTTGATGCTTTTGCTTCTGAGTATCGTTTCTCTTTAGTTGATTTAGTTCATAAAAATATACATACGCACTGTTTCCGCTCTCTGCCTGTATACCTCTGGTTCTGGTGGTGTATGTACAAATCGTGCTATCGAACTAATCGGGGCGCATTAAGTTTTGAAAATTCGATATTTCGATAAACTAAAGTGTGGTTGAATACATACATATCTGTATGTAGTTCATAGTGCAGGACTATAGCTTAAGTAGTTGGTCCAGAGAAACCAGGAATTTGAAGGAGTGCGTGATTAACTGCATACATAGTTCGATTTCTGTATTTAGTATTTCGATTTCTGCTACCTACTGGTTCAGGGTTTAGTGCGTCGTGCATATTGATTTGGCACTCGAAATTGAATGGATCAACGGATTGAACTGAATTTGAATATGGAGGGAGTGGAGTGTAATCGAACGAAATAAGTCGAAATTAGGCTATAAATTGAATGTCTTAGACGGTAGATTCGTATATAAATAGTTGTTTTGCACTGTTGCGGGGCTAGATCGAGGCCTAGCCTTAGGTTATTGAGTTCTGGCTTGTGTCCGTTTGGTGTGTGTTGGGGGGAATTTTGTGTATGTACAGAGTCGTGGAATACAAATTCGAATAAATGATCAGAAGTATTATTATTCTTAAAAACTTGTTGATTTTGCTTTAACTTTGCCATATACTTGTGTGTAATTTAGTTAAAAATAGTTAGTTACGCATGGTTTGCTTGTACATAGTATATAAAGTGGAAAAAAGTATGCTCGTACGTAAATGTAAATGTTTTTTTTTGTTTTAGTTTTTGCTTTTGCTTTTGCTTTCATCATTATCATCATTATTTGATTTTTGTTTAAGTTATCCTTGTGTCTCTACATATTTGTAGTTTTATGCTTGCCATCGTTTATATTCTTGGTTTAAGTTTGAATAGCTTCGATAAGTAAATATTTGGTATTCCTTTGGTATTTGTTAATATGGTAATTCTCATAAATATATATGCATATTTATATAATTTTGGTTTTGCCTTGGTATTCGATAAGTAAAATGAATTATTGTATTACAACGAATGCGAAATGCCGCTTAAAAATGAGTTTTAGCTTAGCGCGAGCGAGCCTCTAGGATACAAAAAAACAAACAAATAACATTTTGAGATAGATCGAGTGAGAGACGACGGGCTTGGGACGGTTGACAGTACGCAGTACCCAGCGCCGAATAAAATGCATAGCGTAAATATATAATATGTATAAACAACAATAGAATCATAAATACATAAGGTACGTGTTTCTTTTAGATCTCATTGTGTGGGTAGTCCGTAGGCCGTACTCTCCTGACTTTGTGCACAGATCCTTCCCTGCGGCCCTGATCTCTCCACAACCCAGGGTGGGTTTCAACTATACTGCCTCGTGGCGGCGAGTGTGGGGCACTGCCGCTGCTGTTGGTGCCTAGAATTTACAGTTGTGCACGATGTTGCCAGTCCCCAAACGCACCGCCACGGATATGCACGAGGACATCAAGCTCCTCCTCTCGTGCTGAACAATTTCACAAAATATGCATACATATTGGTATTATTGGTTTTACTTGGGTCTGGGGGGCTGGGGGTCTTGTGCTAAATGCCGATTGACAAACGTCACCCAAAACGATGGCCAATCGGTCTTGAGCACAATTGTTTATCGGCTATCGGATATCTGTGGGTTTTGCTTTCTCGATTCTCTCGCTTATCGCTAATAGCAAGGTTTCGGGTAAATCGAATTCGATAACTTTGCACTGTAACTCTTTGCTGAACTAATAACCCATCGCTATATATGTATATATATATATGTATATATTTGCTTGTATAATCAATATATATGCATGTATGTTGTGTATATTATGTATATATATGTATATTGTATATGGTATATGGTATAGGTGTATAATGGTGACCTCGCCGACGGGCGGCGACCCACGGAGAGCACACGGTGCACGGTGAACAGTGAAAAGTGAACGAACAGTGACTCCGCCGCCGCCACCGGCTTAAGCCTTGTATATGGGGAATGCTTCTGCTTCTGCTAATGCCTCTCGGCAACGACACACCTGGCCATATATCGTTAAACTTAACATCTCTAATCGTATTTACAAGTGAGTGAGCTGCACCCGGCAGCGGAGAGAGAGGTCCTGCTCCATCGTCTGCCATCGAGATCGAACTGGGAGTGGGTTTACGCTGCTTTTGATACGGAATTGGGAATTGGGAATGGGATGGGCATTGGGACTGGGAATCGTAACATACTGGGACTCCGATTGGTGGCTTCTGGGGGCAACAGCTTAGTCCTCCCACGACGGGAACTGACCCTCGTCCACGAACATGCTGAACTGGCCGGTATATTGGCGCTCCATCGGCGGACCCTTTGGCTGGCCAACACCAGTTGGCGCTGGTGGCGGCACGGGTCGAGTGGCGCCGGAAGTGTTCCTGCCCGGCGCCTTTGTCGCCGCACTGCCGCTTCCGCTTCCGCTTTCGGTGCCTCCCCTAGAGGTGCCCTGAGCCGACGATGAAGATTTTCCATAGTTGTAGCGTTGCTCTGTGGAATACCAGACTAGTTGTATTGCACCTGTTGAATTCTGCACAGGGATTGCACTTACTCGAAGGCTGCTTCACTTCCTTGCTGGACCAGACGGGCTCGTGGGTCTGGTTATAAGACTGTTGGTCCCACACGGCCTTCTCCTCGACGTTTTTGCTCTGCGAGGAAGAGAGTGAAAGAGAGATTAGATTAGATTAGAGATGATCTAAGCTTGGGTACGAGGATATATCACTCACATAGTCCTTGTCCACATGCAATTCCAGATCGTCGCTGGCCTGCTCCAGGCTGCTGTGGGTGATGCCGTAGTAGAAATACATGACGAAGCCCAGCGACATCCACACGGTGAAGCGGACGAGCGTAAGGATGCTCAGCTTGAATATCAAATAGATGTTCACCGTGATGGCAATGGCCGGGATGAAGGGTAGTCCGGGTGTAAGGAATGCCAGCGCGTATCTGTGCGGAAGAGAAAGAGGATTAGCCCGTGGGAGTGCTAAAGTCCTTGGTGGAGAGAGCGAATTACCTATTTTGCGGCTGCCTCGATATAATCAATAGTATCACAAATATGCCGATAAACAAAATGAAATAAATGAATGCGGCGAGGCCACCGGACCACCCAATGGCCGCGAACAGGTCCAGGAAGAATATGAGACCGAACATGATGCCCACTAGCTTGGTGACGTACATGCCTGCCGGTGGATTGGTTATATCGGTGGAGGTGGAGTCGTATGTTACGTTTCCGATTCGGGTTGAGAAAGCAAAGGTAAAGAGTCAATTTCAATGGTAATTTGGTCAGCTGGTCGTCGGGAACTGGGAAGCGTGAGGGCTAAGTCAGAAGGCAAAAGTCCTTGCTCCCCTTTTGACTGGGTGAAGAAAGTCCATTGTTAATCGATTTAATTTCGATTTTTCGTTATAAAATCATCGATAACTTCTATTATATTTCAGAATTGAAAGCTTGTCGCAAGAACTCCTCCTGGACTTTCTTCATCCAGCAAAAAAAACATGATCTTTACACATGATAAACGCCCATGAAACATACCACTTTCGGTGGTGGCCTGGCCGGGATTAATCCAGGGGAAAAAGCCGGGACACAGGTACGCGTAGTCATGAATCTTCCGGGTAACAAAGTTCAGGCCCATCGCATCGAAGGCGGTAGCCTGACCGGTGGGTCCAGTGGGTGCTCCATGCACACTGCCGTAGAACTTGTTCTCGGAGCGATCGGAGACCAGGAACTGGTCATCGCGCCCACCTAGGAAGCCCTCCGGGCTGTCGTCGATGAAGGAGTCATCCGAGTCGGACATGCCGCGCGTCACCCGCTTGATTGTAAGCTTCCCCGGCACCTCCAGCACCTCGGCGGGTGTGACATGGGCGCGGGAATCGCTGGCCGTCCCAGGCGCCACCGGTGTGCGCAGCTGGGCGGGCAGCAGCTCCACCAGCGAGGTGCTGTGCGGTTGGTAGCGCAGCACCAGCACACAGGTGGACACCAGCGTGTAGGCCAGCAGAGTGCCGATGGACATCATCTCGACGAGGATCTCAAGGCGCACGGTAAGCGCGACCAGAGCGGCGGCCACTCCGCTGCCGATCGTTGCCAAGCCGGGCACATTGGTGCGCTGCCAGAGCTGCGACAGTTGCCTGCAACAAAACGGAGTTCAGTGGGATCCTGGGATAGCTTTGCTTAGCAGCGCTCACCTGAAAATCAGCCCGTCCTGGGCCATGGCGTAGATCACGCGCGGCATCGGGAACATTGAGCCGAACATGGCCACCGAGAGGCCGGCAGTGGCACCAATGGCCACCACCGCACGGCACTTGGGAGCATTCACATAGGACCACATTTGCACCAGTGCCGCTCCCGTGTTGATGTGATCGTAGGGTACTGAAAGATATGCATTTAGATTAAGAACAGGATTCATTTGTTCCCCCAAAACAGAGAGAGAGAGAGAGGGAGGACACTAACCCACTAAAGTAAGGACTAGACTAACGCTGACGTAGGCGATTAGCACGACGACCAGGGAACCGACGATCGCCTTGGGAATGCTCTTCTGCGGATTGTGCGCCTCCTCACCGGTTGTTGCGATGATATCGAAACCGATAAATGCATAGAAACAGGTGGCCGCACCGGAAAATACCTGTTTATCAAATATGGGAATATCAAATAGTTGGAAATCTAAACAGAATAAGGGGCCACTTACGCCACTCCAGCCGTAGGGCAGAAAGCCCTGGTGCTCGGACCACGTCTTCGTGTCCACGTAGAAGAGCCCGGCGGCCATGACGAAGACCCACGTAGCCAGGTTGATGGCATTGAGGGAGTGATTGAAAATGACCGACTTGCTGGCGCCCATCGCCAAAACGCAGGTCATCAACAGCGTAATTCCGAAGGCAATAAAGTCCGGGGGCTTACCTAGGATACAGGATATAGAATATATATATAAAATCTCTTCATAAGTCTACTCACCGAATATCGTGCCAATGGACTCGCTTATCGTACGCGCTATGGAATTGCCAGTCAGGGAATCGAAACTAGAACTTAACGCACAGGCACAGGCACTTGTTCCTGGTATGATGATGATGGAAAGATGAAGGAGTTAGACGATCAGGATGTACGGATATATCATCTACCCACCTATTAGATATTCCAATATCATGTTCCAACCAATTATAAAAGCTACAAATTCTCCAACTGCCACATATGAATACATATAGGCCGAGCCGGATGTGTGCGGCACACGAACGCCAAACTCCGCATAGCAGGCGCCTGTGGGAGAACCAGAATTGATTAGGGATCAGGATCAGCACGTTATGATGTGCAATTGAAGGCTAATTGAACTGGAATTAACGAATATGTTAATACAATTTTCTACATAGTTCAGCTTGAAAATTGTATTTCTCATTTAAAGTAATCAAGGAAGTCAAGTCAAGGAATTTTTAAAAATGGAGTCTAAGCTTGCTACCAGGAATCCTCTCTCTAAGTTATAATCTTAAGACCCTGTTTCAAATTTAAATTACATTCCATTATGGACAAATCCCCAATTAATCTAGTCAGACTGCCGCCCAACAATGGCAATGACATCGTCTTGTGTTGTGGTCCGAATTAGTCCAATTAGCCAGACACGTCTTTCTTTCTGCATTTTACCTGAGAATATACTCGCTATGGCGGCTATAATAAAACTAATAATCACACCGGGTCCGGCTATCTTCTGGGCCACCATGCCGGCCACCAGGTACATGCCCGTGCCGCAGCAGGAGCCGATGCCCAGCGAGGTCAGGTCCAGCGTGTTGAGACATTTCTGTGGGTGAGGGGGGGTAAGAGAAGACAGACAGCTGCAGCTGCTATAGGAGGGGTTCCATAATCCTCGGTGCAAAATCCAGACTCACCGTTAGCTTGGGCTTCTGTGGCTGTGCGTTGCCGTCCTGCAGCTGCTTCACGTCCTTGGTGCGGATGAGCTTCGGCAGAAGCGTCGTCGAGCTGACTCCCGGCGGCAGGGGCACCCTGAACTTGACCTGCAATTGGAGCGAGCGAGCAATTAATTCAAGGAGGACCCACGTTCGACCAGCTGCCACTGAAAGATGAGTGTCCTGGCACCAACCATCACCCACCACCGCCCAGCCCCCAAAATGACCCAACCAGTGGCGAGTGCTCTCCACTGATAACTGATGGCAAAGGACAGCATAGAGCAAGGACTTTGGCAATCGATATTTTGCAACAAGTCCTGCCTGCCTGCCTGTCCTTGCACGCTGTTGAATCCCCCTCCGCCTGTGTGGATGATTCAAACATTGTTAAATTCTCAGGAATGGCCGAGGAGCCTTACTTGGAATTGCAAGTATTTATATACAAAGAGATTGCAATCATAGTTGCTGATACCTATTGCCTTTGGGTGAGTATACATATATTTCTATCAAATGGCTTCCGTAATTCACTTGTACGCGATTCTTTTGAGTTAAAACGAGAGACGTTTTTACCTAATTTGCAAAGAAATAATTAAAACGATAACCTAAATTACTTCTCTTGGTAAGTAGAGGACATTTCAATTTTAATTCAGAGCTCCTCCATCACGCTTTGTTATTTTCGTTGGAAGCTGCTGGCACATGCTTCTGGAATTAATGAGAATTCCTCTTTTAAATACTTGTTTCTAGGAATCACCAAATGCCATCGTCTGTCACAATGAACGTGCCTTGAATTATTTTGAAGTTGAAACTCAAGTTGATGCTGAAAGAAGTGTATTTACTTTTAGTTGCCAAATCTATTAGGTTCTATTCTAAAATATCTACAAAATATTAAACATTCCGATAACAAAACATTTGTGAATACAAGAGCACTTAAAAACCGAAAGTGAAAACCTGAGCACGCCTGATAATAAAAGTTCTGAGCTCTGTAAATAATGGCCTAGTTTTTGTTGCTATATTTTATTTAATTTCAAATTCACTGCACTAATTATTTGAATATTTTTCTTGAGTAAAAATCACCATTGCTTGAGAAGCGATTTTATGTTCGATTCGAACTCCAGAAGATTCTCTGAACTACTGACTCCTGTTTTCCACTTTTCTGCCCTAGGGACCTCATCGCTTGCATTTCCGGCAGAGCCTTGCCCGCTTTGATGTCAGCTGCAGTGGCCAACTTCATTTGCTTCCCAGCTTCCCAGCTAAATGCCATGTCAGCGGGCAGACAGTCAACCGCAGATGTATGTACCTCCTCCAGCTCTATAGTGTCTCTACTATATAGTGGGCAACTTGGTTCAGTTCCGGGACAGGCAACGGGCAGGCCTTGACGCAATCAAAGCAACAGGAGCAGCCCAGTCCTCCTCCTCGTGGTCGTCCGCCGGATCCTCTGCGGCACATCCCATTTGCCATTTACTAGGAATCATAGCCATTAACCTTCGACCCGCTTCCCCTGGATCCCTCGCCCTCGAACCCTTTGTATTTCAACAAGTTGCATGCTGCGGCGACATTTGTCGTCCCCATTTATTTTTTCCCCCTTCAAGGCTCTCTCCCGGAGCTGGGGCATGATAAGTTGGCAGCAGGTCCTGGCGATATTAAATAAGTGCCACAACGGCAGTAGTCCTACAGACTACATTCCAACTTATCTATTATAAATTTTACTACTCACTCTTTGTACTAAGTGAAAGTGAACTAATTTTGAACTATTGTTTGCATAATAGAGCTATTGCCACCAAAAATTAAAGGTCAATGGATGACACTTTAAGTTGAACAAGTACCGAAGACTAGATTATTTCAATTCCTGCTAAATGTCAACCATTTCAGCCAAGTACTTAGTTACTTTTCAGCGAAGTACCATGTTTTCGCGAAATTTAAATGTCATGTGAATTTAAAAACCACCTAAAATGTGTTAAAAATTAGCGTACAAAATCTAAAAGCAATGAAATATTGTTTTGTTTACTTTTCGAAACATTTTTAAATGGCTTAAATGCAATCAATGTGTTAAACAATTAATGCAATGTGTTAATTAATAATGAATGAATTAATTACTCAATTAAATAGTCTTTTTCCTAAGTAAAAATTGCATAAAAACAAAAATAAACTTCCCTCTAAGTTCCTTGGGTATTCCTAGCTTCGTCCCCCCAGGCAGGTCCTCTTCCCGGTGGCCCTTATACATACTATATATTTTTATTTTAGCGAGTTGGCGTTATTAATGGCTTGCCAGAGCCAGGGGATGAGCCGCAGTCAGCTGCAGTGGCAGCCACACAAAAGGTCACCCCGCCCAGGAAGGATCTGGACGCGCTAGCAGAGGATAATCGCGCGGTTCTCCAGCATGGCTAGTGGCCAGGCCCCAGCAAAGGAGGCATCCACAAGTGGAAGGCAACTGCTTAACCGAGAGAGAGTGGACATCTGCACAAATACAAATATGGTATATTGGCAAAAAAATATATGAAAGCCTTTTGAAATCAATTGAAAACGAATTAAATTTCATTTAATCATGCAGAATGATTTCGAGGCTTATTTAGTGAAAATTAATAGTTTGATTTGATTTGTTATATTTTTTTGTTTATGGTTTGAAGGATATATGGACTTCTGTCGGGTTTTTTCCCTCTGTGTGACATACTTTGGTGTAGCATACTTTTCGGCTGGCTAAGCTGGTCTTGCTGCCTGCCATACACTGCGTATGAGTGATATTGTCATAACAAAGCTCCGTTACGTTAAATTCCGCCTCGCCCCGTCTCACTTGCACCTAATCCGGCCCCAAAACAGATGCTTTATTTATAGAGCCATCCCCTCCTCCCTCCTTGTATCTCGCCCTCCGGCGGAATAAACTGGACAGCGGCATTGGCGGAGTGAAGGAGGGGCATTGGATGTAGCGGGTATGAGACTGGGGATTTTGTCTAGGGACGAGCGGCGGCTCCAATTACAGCTGCGGCTGTAAAGGGCCAGCGCAACAGAAGTGGCAATAAAGATAACGGAAAGCCAAAAAATGTGTGTGTGCCTGTCTTGGTGCCTTGTGGGTTGCTGTGCCATCCCTTTCGCGCACTCTCCCAATCTTTACTTGTGTGTGGGTGCCTCCTCTTGTTGTTGTTTTTACGCTTCGGCATTGGAGCTCACTCTGAGTTACTGTAACCTGCTGTTGCTGTTGTTGTGTCGTACTTGCCACGTCTATGCTCATTCGCCTCTGTGTGTGTGTGGTGTGTGTGTGGGTACGCAATTGTGTGGGTGAGCAGCTCCTCTGCCAAATGGATTTGCATAAGTTCACACACAGACACACTGTGTGCGTGTGTGAGTGTGTGTGTGTCTGCGTCGGCGTCCGGTATCATAATGACCTTTTTACGGCATAGCATTACAACAAAGCTTCATTCACACACACACTCACGCACAGTCACACATACACGCAAACTTACGCACACGCACTCGATTTCGGGTGCGTGTGTGTGAGGTCTCCAATTTTAGCAGTGACCAAAACTCTGTGTCTGTTTCAGTGGAGAAATAATAATAAAAATACACCTTTCGGTGTGATTCCGCCATTGTTTCGCTTGCTTTAGAGTCTTCTTTATTTTTAATCCTTGCTCACTCACCTTCTCTAGGACTAACAACAAATCCGATGGCTTCATTTCGCTTATCTGCTTCCTTTTCCGCTCGTTCTGTCTCCCCTTTCTCTATCTCTCTTTCTCGCTCTCGCTTTCTGACTCCTCTGGCTCTGTCTCTGTCTCACCGACTCTGCCTTCAACAGTTATTAAAGCAAAGGATGGTGCAAAAAGAGCAGGCAATGTTGTTGTTGCTGTTGTAACTGCTGTTGCACTTGACTGCGCTGACTTCGCGATTTGGGTACCGTTAGCTACTGCTGCTCCGCCTCTTACGCTGCTTAAGCTTAGCTCTCTCGCTCTCTCTCTCTTTATCTGTGCGAAAGGCGGGTTGTTGTTGCTGCTGCTGCTGATGATGATGGTACCGTTACCGTTGCTGCTGTTACTGTTGCTTTTGCTGTTTCTTTTTTGTGCCTCACATTGATTTTTGTGTGCAACGTCATTCTATATTCAACAGATAACGGCTGTTGAAGGATCCGCACCCGTTGCTGTTCGTATTCGATTTTCACTTTCAGTTTCGGTTTTCTACCAGCACTGTCACTGTCACTGTCACTTTCTCTACCTCTACCGCTCCCTCTCTTTCCCCACCGCTCGCCGTTGTTCCGCGCCTTCGCCTTCACGTGGCCCCAAACACACACGCACACTCGCGCACAGGAATACGAATGAACTGCAGAACGTTCGCTTGGGATTAATATGTATTTTCTTCCTTCACAGTTGCACACAAACAAAAAGTCAAATTGCACCGTTATCTCTGCGATTTACAGTTAATTTTTAAGTGCTCTCCACTATTTTTTTGACTCTTTTTGTAGCACGTTTCTTGCAGGCGGTCGCGCTTCTCGCCTCTGTATTCGGTGAATGAATGCCTGCGATTTTTCCGTGTGTATCACTTTTCGGTGGAGCGAAGCGATATGAAGCGAAAAAGTGTGCTGCTGCTGCTGGTGC
>JAEIHY010018521.1:0-13519 GCA_018904565.1 Drosophila tsacasi
CTTTGCCGGCGCGTCTGCAACAGATACCACCATCACTGGCGGGGCGTTCAATCTGGTTGAGAGCGGCACGGCGACAAACATTACAGTTAACAGTGGCGGTAAGCTGGACATACAGGCGAACAGCACAGCCTCTGATGTCACAGTGCAGAGCGGTGGTCAGATTGAAGTCGCAGGGAATCTTGCCAATGCGACTGTGAATAGCGGTGCCTCACTTTCTGTGACATCGACAGCTACGATTTCGGGTGTGGTTGTTAATAGCGGCGGTAGCCTGCAAGTGCAGTCCGGCGGGTCTCTGACTGGAGTGCATCTGAGTGCAGGTGGTTCTCTGGATCTGGGGTGGCTGGCATATGATAGTAGCACAACGGCTACCATCGACGGGGGGCACACCATTGATATTTCCGGGGGGAGCGTCACCAGTTCCGTTGCAACGCTGGATGGCGATTATAGCAATGATTTTTTCGTTCTTTCTGACGATGGGCATGGTGGCACCCTTCTTACGCTGGAAGAAGGCACACCCTGCTACTGTCCTGGCAGCTTAATTCTGACAGAAATAGGGGAACGCCCGGTCGAAACACTGGAAATTGGTGATCTCCTGATGACTCATGCCGGGGTGCTGCGCCCGATCCGCTGGATTGGCCGCCGTGCTTATGATGGTCGTTTTGCTGCCGGGCGCACTGATATCATGCCGGTCAGAATTTCTGCAGGTGCACTGGGCGATGACTTGCCGCGTCGAGATCTGGTTATTTCCCCCTTACATGCCATGTTCCTTTATGGCGTGTTGGTACCTGCGTATGTTTTGGTCAATGGAAAGACCATCAGGCAGGAACACAATGTTCCCGTTATTGAATACATTCACGTAGAACTGGAAACACACGATATTATTATTGCCGAAGGCGCACCGTCTGAAACTTTTGTGGATGATGGCAGCCGCGGTATGTTCCATAATGCGCACGAATACGGGGAACTTTACCCGGATGCAGAACCTGTTGCGCCACGTTACTGTGCTCCACGTGTGGAGGACGGTGAAGCGCTGGAAATTATCCGCCGGTCTTTGGCATCGTCTGAACAAGGTGCCGCGACGTCTGTAGAGCTCTACGTGGACAAAGTAAGCCGCAGCCGCATTTTGGGCTGGGCTTGGGACCCAACGCAGCCTGCTGGTCGGCTGCGCCTGAAAATCTGTGTGAATGGTGTTGTGCTTTGTTATGCGCTGGCAGACCAGTATCGTGCAGATCTGAAAGCGGCAGGCAAGGGAGACGGCTTCCACGCTTTTGAAGTGGATGTGATTGGCGGCCTGACGGACGAGCAGATTGCAAATCTGTCTTGCACGGTGATTGACGTCGTCTCATCGTCTCGTGCTGTGGCCTGATCCAAAGCCGGATAAGAATGAAAGCACCTTATATTGTCCCGGTACACCGCACGGTGTTACCGGGATATCTGGATATGGCAACGCGTACGCGTATTGCAGGTTGGGCTCAACCTGATCTAGGCGGAGAGCCAGCCGCGCTACAAATCCTCGATAATGGTGAACCTATCGCAAGGGTTATTGCCAATCAGCCTCGCCCAGACGTGGCGCAGGCCGGATTTGGTGAAGCCCGATGCGGGTTTGACCTTCTCATTCCAGTCGCTTTGCCTGTGCATGAGCGGCACGTCATTCAGGTTCGACGGGAAAGTGACGGGTCTGAACTGAATGGTTCCCCGATAGTTATTGAAGCAGCCAGAGCGTTCGATGAGGACTTACAAAGACTTGTGCGTCAGGCTGCACTTGGCGCACAGACGAACGCAGAACGAGAAGATACGTTAGCGTTCTTGGCCGATATTGCTGACAAAGTCATCACTGCTTATGCAAAGGCAGAAAGCGGGCAGGAACAAAGAGAGCATTATGCGCGTTTAGTGCGGCGTTACGGACCATCTGTTCCGCAGCAAACACGAACACCGCGTGCTCTGATTATTGACGAAATCGTGCCAATATTTGGCAGAGATGCAGGCTCGCAAGCGGTTCTTTCTCATGCAAAGAGTCTGCAAAATCTTGGCTATAGCGTTAGTTTTGTTGCTGCTAACGATTTGGCTCCTGAACCATCAACCTGTGCGCTTCTGGAAAAAAAGAGCCTGACTGTCTGGCATGCACCATTTTACAGTTGCGTTGAAGATGTATTGCACCGGCAGGCCGGATCGTTTGATGTGGTTTATCTGCACCGCATTGGTATAGCGACGCGGTATCTTGCGTTAGCCCGCCATTATCAGCCGGGTGCAACAGTGCTGTACAGTGTAGCTGATCTTCATCATCAGCGTTTGACTGGACAGGCCGCGTTTGAAAAAAGACCTGAATTACTTGCGCTCAGCCGGTCTGTGCGATTGCAGGAGTGCACGGCTGCATGGCAAGCCGATGGTGTGCTGACTCATTCGCCAGAAGAAGCGGAATGGCTGGTTAAAGCTGTGCCCCAGGCACGAGTTGCCTGTGTTCCATGGTCTATCCCAATCCGATCTCCGGCAAAGAATTTTGAAAAACGCTCTGATATCGCCTTTATCGGAAATTATTCTCACGCCCCAAATCTTGATGCCGTCCGCTGGTTTGTTGAAACTATTTTGCCGGACTTGCGCGCAGAGTACCCGACACTGACTATTTGGTTGGTTGGTGCGCATTTACCGCAACATCTGTCTTGGCCCGAAGGGGTGCGGATTGTGGGGCACGTGACTGATCTTGATAAAGACGTTTTAGACCGCGTTCGCCTGACAGTTGCTCCGCTGAGATTTGGGGCAGGGATTAAAGGGAAGGTTCTGGAGAGCTTTGCTGCCGGTGTTCCGTGTGTCATGACCCCGACAGCAGCTGAAGGGCTGAAACTACCCAAAACGTTAGCCGGACTTGTGGCAAAAGATGAAAAACAGCTGAAAAAATGCATCCTGAAATTATATGCCAATACAGAAGCCTGCCAAAACCTGAGCAAGAAACTTCAAGGCTACGTTAAGTCAGTGTTTAGTGAAAAAAATACAACACAAACTCTTCAGGACGCTATTAGATTGGCAAATAAAAAAAGAAAAATTCCTGAAAATTCTTGAAAAATTATACAAGAAGCAGCCTTGAAACAGATAGGATTATGCTTTCCAGCCACCCAGAAGGTGAATGCCTTCGGATGGCCGTAATTGTCGGATCTACAGATATGCGATTTACTGGGCAGAAGAAGGCCTAAGGGCAGCCACTATGACATCGGGATAGTTCGTTGTAATTGCGTTAATTCCTAATGCGACAGCTTTGCTTGTTTCTGTGAGCGTATCGACCGTCCATACGCCAGTTTTCAAACCAATTTTCTGTGCCTGACTTACAAGGGGAAGGGTCGCATCATCTTTATAAGCATCTAACATCCAGCCGCCCTGTTTTTTTATATAGTCTGCGTACAGGCAATAATTGCTGACAGGTCCAAAGCCATCCGTCAGACGGTCAATAATTTTTTGCGGTGTCAGAGAAGTTATATCGATCCCAAGGTCCCTCATATCATTTGCAAACTCACGTGCGTAAATGAGAGGATCTCTAAAAATATAAACGGTTTTTTGTGTTGGGTCTATTGTATGGATTAAATGAAGAAGTTTCCAATCGAATGAAATGATAGAAATTTTATCTTTATTATTATGTTTGTGAATAATTTTCAGAATGTCTATTGCCAGAGTTTCCGCAGGATACCCGGCGGGAAGATCAAGTGCAGATTTTACTTCAACAAAAACTTGCGGATTATTGGGGCTCTTCGAAATAAGCTCAAGTGCATTATCCAGGTTGATAATAGTCTCTTGTTCTTTATTTCTTCTGAAAGGATAAGGTTTATCAGAGGGTGATCCAGATCGGTTCTGCCCGATACTGTAATTGGACAGTTCGGCGAATGTCATGTTTCTAATAAATGTTGTCCGCTTATCAAGCCAATGGTGATTCTGTTGTGCTTCATCAGGTTGAAGAACGAAGTCATGATGCAAAACTGGAATATGATCTTTTGTATCTTGTACATCAAATTCAATAATATCCGCTTTCACATCTAGCGCATGTAATATGGCCGAACGTGTATTATGAACGTGATAAGCTGCTCCTCCTGCATGCGCGACAACCATGGTTTTTACTATGGGTTGGCATAATGCGGGGGCTGGCAGCATTCCCATGCTACCAGCACAAAACCAAATAGTGGCTAATGATTTTCGCACTAGAATTGGCCCGTTAAAGAAAGGCGGAAACTACGCCCCAAAATAGGACGGGCGAGGAAAACGCTATTATTCGATTGGGAACTTAACACTTCGCCTGAACGAGGATTCCCTTCGGTTAATCCGAGAGAATTATTCAGGTTCTGGCCGGACAAGTTGATGGTCAGATAGTTGCCAACCTGATACGCGGCACCAAAGTTAACAACTGTGTAAGAGGGAAGTTTCTGGCTGTTTGCTGCATCTGCATAACGCAGACCGTAATGTTCTACATCTGCCTGCAAAAGTAGTTTGTCATTGAATAAATGAAGACGTGGTGTAACGCGAAACATTACAGGCGGAACGCGCAGAAGGTGGTTGTTACTATAGTCATTTAAGACGGGAGCATTCTGAGAAAGGGTCTGATAACGCAGCCCTTTGAACCGGGCGTCTTGAGCTGTCCCTGTAAAAACAACATCAAAATATCGGATAGGGCGGATAGTGCCCTCAAATTCGACACCATATGCACGCGTGTCAGCATTAATAGTCTGCTGCGTATATCCACCATTGGCAACATTAAAAACGTAATTATTAACCTGAAACCCATGATAATCCGTGTCGAAACCGGTGACATAGGCATCAACATAGCGAGAATTATATTTAACTCCGCCTTCATACATATTCATTGTCTGGTTGGCAGGAACAGCAACCGGATTGGTGATGAAAGATGCCAGACTGGGGAGACGATAAGCGCGCGTGAAGCGTGCAAAGAAGCCCAGATTAGGGTGTAGCTGGTAGTTAATGCCAATCGTCCCACCGAAATTGTCGTAGACTTTATCATAATGCCTGAAAGCACCATTTCCGGATAAAACATTGGAAAGATAGGGCGCAGACCCTAAAGCGACACTCTGGGTGCCTTCTACAGTCCCGGTGGCGCGCTGCACTTCATACCGGATGCCAGCATCCAGACGGAGTTTTCGGGTAATCGCCCATTCGTCGGTAGCATATCCGGCCACATCAATGTCATGCCCCCAGCCATTGGCAAATTCAGAGCCATAACGGGTATAGCCATTTTGTGTCATGGAGCCCAAGACTGTACCCGCGGCATCGACAGCATCTATATTCAGTGCGCGAGCATGAGATGTCGTATCTAAAAGCATGTTAGCGGAATAACGGTTGAAATCCTCGTTAAAATAGGAGGCAAAAGCTCCCATAGCAATGTCATGATGCCCAAGGAAAGAAAATGATTTTTCCAGTTTGAAGTCATTCATAACTTCATGCTCGTTGACCCAGACAGCACGGAGAGAGGCATCTGTAACGTAATTATTGCCAGTCGTGGACGAAGAAAACTGCTGATTAGGATTGTCAGCATATCGAAGTTGCCAACCTGTGGCACCAGAAAATAGGGAAGATGCTGTTGCAAGACCATTCAGTCTTGTATTGGCATCAGTGACGGTGCTGGGGGAGAGGACCGTCCATGCTGCGTTCATTGACCGGTAGCGGAGTGTATCAGTCAGATGCCATCCGTCAGCCAGATCGTGTTTGAAACCAGCCGTCACCTGATCAATCCGCATATGGATGCCGCTTTGCAGGTCAATATGCTTTGTGCTGCCACCGGGGCCAGGTAGATAGACATTGGCGAGGGCTTTAGAGGAATATGTTCCTGTATTGGCATTGAAGCCTGGGAGAGACGTTATATTCCCAGATTTGTCATATGTAACAGGAATGTCGGTAAAAAAGGCTGTTCGATCATCAAGGTGTTTATAATCAACAAAAAAACTGCCACCGTGGCTGAATGATCGGCTAACGTTCGCACGGATTTGCCCACCCGAATTCGCACGAAAACCAGGGTCGCGAACGCCATTTTCAACACGATAAAATCCACCAAGGCTCCAACGCCACCGCCCCGCTGGTCCGCCTAACCATGCGTCTGTACGATAAAGGCCGTCATCACCAAATGTTTGCTTGCCTACGCCCGAAAGTTTTTCTGTGCCGCGTTTGGATATGAAGTTTACCAGTCCGCCTGGTGCATTTTGGGCCACGATAGAGCTAGGACCACCACGGACAACCTGAATATTCCGCAGTGTTTCATCAATGCGGAAACTATCGTCTGCATTCAGATAGCCTAGAGCAGGGTCTGATTGCAGGGGAAGACCATCTTCTTCCAACTGCACTGACCCGTAACCATCAACGGGGATACCACGCGCACGGATATTGGCCCCGACTTCCCCGCCGGATGCTTCAACCCAAAAGCCAGGTGTATTTTTTAGGGCTTCCGACACAGAAGAAATACTGCGCATACGCAGCTCTTTCTGAGAAATGGTTGTGATTGCATAGCTCGTATCAATTTTTTTCTGATGCTTGCTAGACGCACGTCCGGTGACGATAAGATTTTCTTCCTGTATAGCTTGTGTCGTTTGGTGCGGGACTGAAACCGGTTGGCTTGTGAGCACAATCAGGCCGCCAGCATGTTCTGTCGCAACAACACCAGTTCCAGAAAGAATTTTCTTGAGAGCACTGTCCGGGCTCATAACGCCCGTGACGGGTGCAGTACGCACTTTCCCGGCGATTGTGCCTGCAACGGCAACGTGTAGACCCGACTGGCGTGCAAAGAGCGTAATTGCAGACGAAAGCGGTTGAGCAGGAATGGAAAAATGAACTTCGCTCGGGGTCGCAGCATCTGCGTTAGAGAGGAGGTAAGTGCTAATTGCGCTACAGCAAAGTAGGCTTAAACAAAGAGGGACATGACGCATAAGAAGCATTCCTGAGTTGGATTATCTACTCAGGTGATGCTTGGAGAGCATGTTTTCTGCCACTGGAAATTGTTAAGATTTAAAGACAGGGAAGTTTAATAAAGGTCAATGCGTCCAGATGTTACCACCCCATCTATATGTAGGGTGGAGCGCACAGCATCAATGAATGTGTCCGGGTCTTTCAGGGCAAAAGACCCCAGCAAAACAAGAGAACGCGCTTTGCCATGAACAAAGATTTTTTTCTGGTTGTATTTATTGAAAGTGGCAGCGACTTCAGACAAGGGTTGCCCGTAAAGTTCTACAATCCCCTGCGCCCAGTTGGTTTCTCTCGTTATTTCGTCAGACAACAGTTTCCGGCGTGTCAGCTTTCCTGTGCTTGAGACACACAGTTCTTCGCCAGGAGAAAGAACGATAGGCTGATCGTAGAAATTCCTCATTATCTTGGCTTGTCCTTCCAGCAGAAGAAGGCGATTTTTTTCCACACTGAGCGAGCTTTGCAGCTTACCGCTAACTGTTGCATGAATATGCTCAAGTCTTAATTCTGCTGGGTGTGAGCATGAAAGAAGGCATCTGCCAGCAAGATGGTCGATAGATGTACCATATTTTCTGATTTGAGAGTAACTATCCAGGGAAACTTGTCCAATCTGGGGTATCTGCGTGTCGAGGGTGTTATCTGTTGTGCTGTAGAAGCGCCCCATTTCGTGCGAAGTGCGTGGCAGCATGCACAAGGCTAAAGAGGCCGCTAATCCTGATATCACGTGCCGTCGAGAAACAGGAAAATCTGTTGTGACGGCGCTTTTGTTTTTCTCCGGCAAAATTGGGTTATCTGTTCGCAGAGCAACAGAACGGCTTGTAGCCTGCCAGACCACTTCAGCGCGGATTAATGCGCCTTTGTTACGGACGTCATTAGCCAGCCAGGTCTCTAATAAAGCCTGTTCCTGCTCAGTCAGGGGAGCATTATTTTTTTTTGCTACCCAGAAAGATGCCGTTTCATTACGGTCTGTTTTTGTGTGATCTGCCAAGCGGGAGAGGCCTATACCCGATATCATGTTGCCGTTCTTGATGTCCGTAAGCGTCCCCGATAAGGCGAAGCGCTTTGGCTACCTGTTTGGCAATGATAGTTTCTGAAAGGTTGAGACGTTGCGCACATTCCTTGTGCGAATAACCGTGAATACGATGTAAAGTAAATATTGCCCTGCAACGTGGTGGCAGGTTGGAGATAACATGATTTAGAAACTCCAGCTCCTTTCGTGCTCCTACTGATTGTTCAGGACTAATTGTGTCGTGCCCTGAGCATTCATCTGAAAGGTCTGCCAGAGAACTGAATGAGACAATTTGAGCACGTCGATAATGTTGAAGAACAATATTTCGAGTTATTGTAAACAAAAGCCTACGTGGGAATTGAATTGTCGTAAAATCGACCCTTGCCAGAATAACCCACGCCTCCTGAAGAATATCGTCCGCGTCGATGTCCTTGTATTTTGACAGCCAGCGTCTAACATCGGATTCATGAGGCAAAATGTTCTCAGCGAGCCATTTTGCCTGTTTGTCATTCAACACGTTGTCTGACCCTATGCCATATCCGGTTTTCGTATAGGCAGTTCAGGCTTTGGAAAATATTATAATTATATGAAAAATGAAAAAACGATGGTCTCACAAAGTTGACGGCTGGAGGCTGATCGGATCTGTGCTCAAAGAGCTATAGTGTTTGATACGGCCGTGTTAAAAAGAAGTAATTTGTTTCTAAAATATATGCTGACCGCCTTGCCAAAAGAGAAGTGCCGCAAGGAAGAGCATAATGCACCCAATAAGCATGTCTAAAACGCGCCATGCTTGGGGTTTGGCAAAAATGGGCTGAAGCAAGCGGGCTCCATACCCCAAAGAAGCAAACCAAAGAAAACTGGCGGATGCAGCCCCAGCGGCAAAAAATGGTCGTAATGCGATAGGTTGTGCGGTTGAAGCTGTGCCCATCAACAAAACAGTATCAAGATACACATGAGGATTGAGCCACGTAAAAGCTGCAACAGCAGCAAGGGCTTTTCCAAGGGAAACAGATTGCCCTTGTGTCACGGTCATACTGTCTTGGTTTTTAGCGCGTTGCAGGGATTTTAGGCCATACCATGCCAGAAACAGGGCTCCAGAAAGGGCAAAGGCCGTAGAAACCTGAGGAACCCTGTTCAGGAAAGCGCCCATCCCACTTACGCCAGCAACAATTAGAAGAGCGTCCGATAGTCCACAGAAGAGGACAATCATCCCGACATGCTCTTTCTTCAGGCCCTGTCGGAGCACAAACAGATTTTGTGCGCCGATTGCGACAATGAGGGAGGCAGATAGCGCAAATCCGGCAAAGAATGGGAGAAGATAGGAGATCATAGGGGCGTCATAGAGAAATGAGCATGATAAATAAAACTTGTTTTTTTTAATTAAATGAAGAAAAACTTAATAATGTTAGATTATGCTGCTCTTGCCGTGGTGAGTGCCGTTGTGAGCGAAGGCTCATTTGAAGGAGCCGCGCGACTTATGGGTCTTACCCCTTCGGCCGTTTCGCAACGTGTGCGAAGTTATGAGGAACGCTTGGGTTCCTTGCTGATCATCAGGGGCAGCCCGTGTATGCCGACGGATCTGGGGCGGTCTTTGTGCGCGCATGTTGATAGGGTGCGTCTTTTGGAGGCTGATATTCCTCACTTGTCCGAGGAGGCTGGAGCAGAAAGCGCGTATCCAGTCAGTTTAAAAATTGCCGTCAATGCGGATAGCCTTGCGACATGGTTTCCTGGTGCTATGGCTTCATTCACCAAACAATCCGGTATTTTTTTAGAACTTTATGCGGAAGATGAAAGCCATACAGTAGAGCATGTTCGGTCTGGTGCAGTTATGGCAGCGATTACAGCAGATGCTGAACCCGTTACTGGCAGCAAAATAGTGAGGCTTGGGCATCTTCAGTATATTGCCTGTGCAAGTCCCGGTTTTATTAAGCAGTTTTTCGCGAACGGCTTTACTCCTCACTCTTTTCAAGCCGCGCCGTGTATCTGCTTTGATAAGAAGGATAGTCTGCAAAGTCGCTGGCTTCAGGCAACACAAGGGGTGTCTGTATACCAGCAGGTCCACTACGTGCCCTCTACTCAGGGCTTTCTAGATTTTATTTTGGCTGGGTTAGGGTGGGGACTGCAACCGCTTTCTCTTGCTCGGGATTATCTGAAGCAAGGACTGCTGCTTCCTCTCGGTTCTGATCATTTTATGGATGTGGATTTATACTGGGTCTGCCCAAGGTTGAAGAGTAAGGTCATGGAGGACCTTACTCGCCATTTAATGCAGTACTGTGCTGCTACGACCAATTTGGCAGATAACAAATGAGGATATCTTTTGCTAGCGGCTGTGACCGAAGCGCTTTCTGTATTCTATAGGTGTGATTCCAAGGTGACGTTGAAAAGCACGTCGTAAGGTTCGGACAAACCCAAAGCCAGAGTCAGCAGCCACAACCTTGAGAGGACTTCTGCCTGCTTCAAGCAGGCTACGGGCGATTGCTAGTCGTGTTTGTTCGACCCATTGCGCGGGGGACAAACCGGTTTCCTGCGTGAAAAGCCGTGTCAGTTGCCGTCGCTCCAAGTGCATGATCTCCGCCATCACGTCAACGCTGTAAGTGGCAGAGGGGTGTTCCATGATTTGCCGTTGTAAAGATTGGAGGGCTGATCTTCCGGCGGGAGATAATTCTTTTTGTCGGCTATACTGTCTTTG
The DNA here is from genome assembly GCA_018904565.1 of Drosophila tsacasi. NCBI lineage: Eukaryota > Metazoa > Arthropoda > Insecta > Diptera > Drosophilidae > Drosophila > Drosophila tsacasi. Next base: position 10,638 of record JAEIHY010018521.1, read on the forward strand.
CCCACCCGGTCGTTTGTAAAAAAGAATAAGCTGACGTGCGACATCACGCGCAATTTTTTCACCCAGATCTTCTCTAACCAGAGCAAGAGCCAGATCTAAACCGGAGGAAACCCCAGCAGCGGTACGAACCGGCCCATCCTCTTCTACAATGGAATCTGCATTGACCGTGATTCTGGGGAAGCGTTGTCGAACAGGGTCAACATCAGCCCAATGAGCTGTTATGTTTCTGTTATTTAGTAGGCCAGTGGCTGCCAGCGAAAACACCCCACCACAAATTGAACCAAAGCGTCGGGCATTTGGTGCCGTGTCAGAAAGCCATTGTATGAACTCTGGTGCTGGCAAACTATGTGCAGCATCTGGTGCGCCAGCAACCAGAAGGGTATCAATCGACAAAGTATTGAGGTCTTCAAGACGATAGTCTGCCTGTAAAGCAAACCCGCATGAACTTCGAATGGATTTCTGGGGTGCTGCAATTACAGACCGATAAACAGGCCGCCCATGCAGAGTATTTGCTTCAGCAAACACATCTGCCGGGCCAGCAATATCCATCAGTTGCACGTTGTCATTGACGACAAAGACAATCAGAAGTTCTGTCACGTGTTTCCCTTAGACAAGTTCAATCTGCCATACTTCCCGTTTCTATATAACGCTGATGCCAGGCAAGGGCTGCGGGAAGATGGTGCGGAATATGTAGGCCAAAGGAATGTTTACGCGCCTGCTCAAAATAGTCTTCCAAAAGAGGACGATAATCAGGATGAGCGCAGTTTTTGATAATTTCTCGGGCACGTTCTACAGGAGCCAACCCGCGCAGATCTGCTAATCCCTGTTCTGAAACGATAATCTGAACATCCTGTATAATATGGTCTGTGTGAGGAACCATAGGAACAAAAGCCGAAATTTTGCCTCCTTTTGCTGTAGAGGGGGAAACAAAAATAGAAAGGAAAGCATTGCGGGCAAAGTCACCTGAACCACCAATGCCGTTCTGAATACGAGACCCCATAACGCAGGTTGAATTCACATTCCCATAAATATCGGCTTCAATCATGCCATTCATGGCAATAATTCCCAAACGGCGTATCAATTCAGGGCTGTTACTGATTTCCTGCTGCCGAAGAATAATCTTTTGGCGAAAGAAAGAAGCATTCTCGTTAATTCTCTGGGCGGCCTCTGGACTCAGCGAGAAAGAGGAGGCGGAAGCGACAGTCATACGCCCACTTTCCAACATGGACAGCATGCCATCCTGAATGACTTCGCTAAAACCTGTCAGATTTCCAAATTGGCTGTTATTTAATCCTTCCAGGACGGCGTTTGCGATATTACCTACACCACTTTGAAGAGGCAGCAGAGAGGATGGAAGCCGCCCCTGTTTGACTTCATGTTGAAGAAAATCAAGAACATGAGCCGCGATTGTTCGCGCATTTTGGTCTGGTTCAGCAAATGGCGCATTCCGATCCGGTTCATCGGTTATGACAACAGCAGCGAGGCGATCAATATCTATGGGAAGCGTGCCTTTGCCAATACGGTCCCCCGGATGGGCGAGGGGAATGAATTGCGTATTGGGGGGCATACGAACATGCGGCCAGATATCGTGGATGCCCGCCAGTTCCGGGTTTTGCCAAGTATTGATTTCAACAATAATTTTGTCGGCCAGTTGCGCCCATGTAGGGCTATTGCCGACGGAAGAACTGAGAATAAGATGTCCATCGGGTGTTACGCCAATCGCTTCTATAATAGCAACATTCGGCTTCCCATACTGTCCCTGACGGGCTTTCTGGGCGACTTGTCCCAGATGTGTATCCAGATACAGAGTGGAGGGATCGAAGAACCGTTGATTGATGTGCTTGGCGGGTAATTTCTGGCTTTTGGCGATTTGATTGACGGTTTTTGCGATGGCATCCGGTCTGCGTTTTGAGCAGATTGGGAGCTGTTACCCGCTTGATAGCTACGCTGTGGTGCTGATCCGCTGCAGGAAGAGGAAGCGGCGCATGTTGTAGACGATATTGGCCAGCCCGATCCTCATGGTGGCCCGGGTAATACCGACAGTTCGGATGAACAATCCCGTCTGTGATTTCTGGTCGGCAAAAACATGCTCGACACGCGAGCGGATCATGGACTTTCCTGCATTGGACCGCTGGATATGGAGTGGCATGGGTTTGAGATGCGGCTTCTTCCTGTGAACCTTTGAGACAAAGCCATGCTTTTCCATGAAGTCTTCATTGGCTTTTGAGCGATACGCTGTATCAGCCCAGACGCTTGAGGCCGTATTGGTTTTATCCAGCAGCCCCTCTCTCAATCGCGCACCATCACTGGCGGCGGCATCCGTCGTCTTCCATTTTCGGATGAACCGAAACTTCCGATCGATGGAGACGTGGGATTTGTAGCCAAAGAACGGGATGGCAAGATCGCTGGATGGCATGGTTCCATCATCCTGCTGCTTCGCCTTCGTGAACTTCAGCGTCCATCGTGCATGTCTGTCCTTGTGCGACAGTTTGGATGGCTTGTCCTGCCAGTCTTCAGGAATACGGCCTGCTCGCAGATCCGCTTTCTCTGCGTTTGTATTGCGCTGCTTCGGAGCCGCTACGAGCGTGGCATCCAGGATCTGGCCTGACATCGGCAGATAACCAGCGCTGCGCAGGGTCGCATCAAAGCGCTCAAACAGTCTTTCAATGGCCCCCGCCTGTGTCAGGCGTTCACGGAACAGCCAGATTGTTTTGGCATCGGGCACCCGATCTGAAAGTCCCAGACCAAGGAAACGCATAAAGGAGAGGCGATCGTTGATGAGATACTCTGTCCGCTCATCAGACAAATTGTTGAGCGTCTGGATCACCAGGATCTTGAACATCAACACCGGATCAAATGGCGGTCGCCCGCCCTTGCTTCCA
>JAEIHY010018522.1:0-74859 GCA_018904565.1 Drosophila tsacasi
AGCCAGAAGTTTCGTTTTTATATATAGTTAACGTTACAGTTTTTGGAATTTGAAAATTTTATTTTTTCGATAAAAAGTTTTTTCCACAATTCCCCACTTTCCCCTACTAATAAAAGCATTTATGGTAAAGTTCAATTTTTCTCAGCGTAATATATTTTAAGATCTTGAAAATTTGGTAAAGGGTTTCCTTTAAAAATTTAAAAACAGAAAACATTAAAAAGTTGATTGACATAATTATTTTTTGACATTATTTATAAGATAAACAAATGTTGTTTTATGTTTATATACAAAACTTGCATAGTAAATTTACTTTAAATTAATTAAATAATTTGAATTATACATTAATTTTCATCATAAATATATACAAAAAACTTAGTCAAAAACTCTTCGATTAATATCATTCTGCTTTCTTTAAGTTGTTCCTTATTATATTTCCTGAAAGAGATTAAAAAAGAGGCCACACAAAGAATACCTACCTCAGTGAACTTTCCTGTGTACGTACATATGTAAATCCCTTTACAATTTGACTTGATATTTATGATCTTTTATTATAACAATATTATTAACAATAATTTACCTTTTACCCTCAAATCTGCATTTGACTTGGGTGTCTACACTGAAAAGAGCATAATCCCTCCCGTCTGAATATTTGGGAATAATTACTAAAGTATTGTTTGCTACTTAGCTGCCGAGCAAACCTTTTCACGGGACTGTTCATTGTAGCACCGCGACAGCACAATAGCACCAAAAAATAATTAAAATTCAAAAGCCTGAAAATGACAAAATGGGAATTTCATATTTCAGGCCATTAGAATATTTGGTTTTAGGAAATTATAATCTGTTTTTTTAAAGGAGTTGATCTAAATCATTTAAAGGGAATATATTTAAGAAAAATATAATTATTTGGTTAATGGAATTGGTAGCATATTTTCAGACATTTATATATATTTTTCTTTTATTAATTTGTATTTGTTTTTTTGTTTTCTTGTAAAGTAAATTAGTCAGGTAAGACACTGAAAATAAGATATAAGATATATAAAGATATTAAAGAATGTTTGAATATATCTATAAAATATATAAACCAGGCGAATATCAAATAGATTTATTCGAGATATTTAAGATTTTAAAAAAATCAGATTAATATGGATTTATTTTCTTTGGTAAATCTTAAGTATCTTAAGCCTTCTTATAATTTTCTTCTTCCCAATTTTCCTGAAACTCTCTTATTAATTCGTTAAGTAATTCTTAAGCATTTGAGGACAAATTTAGATTGGCGTAATAATTTCAATTTGCACAGAGAACGTGCTTGCGTTCTAGGAACTCTTATTTTGTTTTATTTTGTAAAGGAACTTTTGCTTCGGTTACATTTTGGCAAACATTTGGAACGAATCGATTTCCTTTGGCCGTTGGCGACAAAGTCTCCAAAATACAATTATTCATCGGGCACGTAACTGACTTTTCACTCGCAGGAGTCTAGAAGAAAAGAGAGCCCTGAAATAATAGAGAAAAAAAATATAAATTGTGAACAGGAATGTTCAGGCGTTGCAAATTGGAATGCGTCCTGCAGGATGCTGCCCGAGGATCCCGAACGGGGGTGTATTTGTGGACATGCAACGGGCTGCGCACGGACAACTCACGCTGAGCCCTTTTGCGAGGGACAAAAAGGATCCTGCACACTTCTTCTGTTTTTAAACGATCCGTACTTGTTGTTCGAGTCACGTCACGGATTTTAGCATTCGAACCCATTTGACATTTGACAATTATTCATTTTTCGTTTTATTTCTTAGAAATAAAAGTCGGCCGCATCGCTCCGAATCGATTGGTTCCAAGTCGATGCAATTGAATTGGTAGTTGCCTTCTTTTTCTTGGGCCTCTGGCTTTTTGGCATCCTGTTACCAGGATTCAGCAGGATTCGTTTCAGCTGTTCGCCACGACCTATTTGGTGTTTTACGCTCATTTCGGGCCGAACAAAGTTACGAATACGGAATGTGGAGGGTTTTGGTTATGCGTAAATCGAAGTAAATCGAACTACTCCTACGAAATGATACGGTGAAAATCGCAATTTTCACGTTAATCCTAATTATCCTTCGAACTTAATTGCTTAATTAGAAGACCATTCGAGTGTGTGGCGAGACTGAAGGTGTAGATCAATGGATTGCTAGAACGAATCCGATTTCGATATCAGTCCTTCTGGGTGGGAATCTAAATGAAAACAGGATAAGATACGCCGATGCGGTGGGTTACAGTCCCTTTGGGCCCGCCCTTGCGATCAATTATTTTTGGGAGGCTTCGACCTTTTTCGAGTCATGATAAAAGCAAGATAAGATATGGAGAAGTTTTCTGTTAAGAAGTGCATATCTTAGGGGTTTTTAAACAATTAGAGTCAAGATAGAGCGATGGATATATGGATTCAGCAGGTTGTCCTGAAAAAAGGCATCACTAAATGTCTTCAACATGTAATGGAGATGCACAGGCGTTTTTATATTTGAGAAGAAGCGTGGAGGTTGTTAATTTCTGATGCACTATTATTATGTATCATTTATAAGGATTAGTTTTAATCTAAAAATATTTCTGAGCTATTAAATAAAATGTATTAAATTGAAATAGTACATATTTTAAGTCAACAATATGATATGTATGTAAAATGAAATATTTTTATAATATACATTACTTCTATTTATTTCTAAAGAAGATCCACATTGCTTTAAAAAAAGCGAGGTTTACGGTTTATATGATTTTTTTATGATCGTTTACAGAACTTGATTTAATAAAAACAATTTAAATATCAATATGAAGGCATTGAATTTGTAAGATACTATTTATAGCACTATTTTATAATGTTTAAAAAAATATTTCTGGAACACTGCTTTTTGAAATTTAATACATTTTTGTATTTTATACCCTAGAGTGTTATAATCTTTGTCAGAAGCTTGCCTCGTATTGAAGGAGTCATTTCTCTCTCCTATAAACCATATATGTATAATCTTAAAAATGCATCATGGCCAGCAGAACAAAATTTTAATTAATTTTTTCAAAACTTTTATAAGGGGGTTAAAATCATAAAAATTGTAAAAAAATGGCAAAAATTTTAACCTTTAAAAATCTGAATTATGCTATGCGTATTTATAACCCTGGTAAAACCCAAGCCAAAAAAGATAAAAATAATAAATTTTTTGCTTAGTTATAAACTATTTCAAACTCTGACTCGCTGATCCAAGTGCAAGCATTAAGGCTATATAGGATAAAGGGATAACATCGACATCGAAGTTAGTTTCCATTTTATTTTTTAGTATGCATTAACACACTACAGAGAAAATATCATTACCAAATATTAAATGAATAAAATAAACATAATTAAGTCTTTAAGATTAATGCAAATAAATTGTTTTTTATAAATATATATATGTATATATATATATATATCTCCTTATGTACGCTATACACCGAACTCAAACAGTCGTAATCGAAATTTGTTAAAAGGTATACTAATCCCTTATTAATGCGAACCGCCTCATGTCGTGACTCTTTATTTTTATTTCGGATCTTGTTGGAACTATCAAAGTAATCAGTTTCAGCCGACCGAATAAGTGCCCGCAGTAATTGCAATTAATTTGGAGAGCATCCTTGATAAGTTGCTACAGTTCAGTTTGATGGAAAATCCGTTGCAGGTAAAACTGTCGCTACCTGCGATGACGCATTCCTCATCCCTCATCTCTCTTTGGGATGGTGCAGAGCAGGTAGCAGGAATAAGGACCCTCCACCGCCGCTCAGGGTATAAAAGAGCGAGCTGCCAGAGCAATAGCATCATTCGAAGCACAGTTTTCCATCTGAGCAGATCACCAGCAATCGTCCTGTAAAATGTTCGCCGAAACAGCTCTCATTTCTAACACCCAAGGAGTGCCAGAGAAGCGTTCGCTCACCGGCGCCTCCAACAACATGAGGAAGCTGCTAAAGTCCTTCAAAAGGATCTTCAAGAACTCGAAGGTCGCCAAGGTGACGCCGATCCCGATCATCCCCATCCTGCACACTTGCCACACCGAGGAGGAGCACCAGAACTGGCTCAACGAGCAACTGGAGGCAAAGATCATCAGCCTGCAGCACTGAGTTCTCCAGGGATGGCTCTTCAACCCACCCCACCCCATCGAGTATCTGTGATGTGACCCGATTGCAAGGTCGATAAATGGGCACGTCGGCTTTAACCTTTCAACTCCAACTGTGATGACGAGAACACGAGACTGACTCCGCCTTGTGTGCCTCGGAAGCGTCCACCAGCGTCGCTTCCGCCAACTGTACATAGCCAAGTAGCTTCTAGAACGTCTTCAATAATGCTTTAATCTAGCCGTAATCATCCTAGCATTAATCATTGTCTTCCATTAGTAATAAGCGAATCATTGTCTTCCATGTTTGTTTGTTTAGGGTTCAAAATTAGCTTAAGAATAAAAATCCCTCGAGGAAAAAAAACAAAATTTTATGGTGTTATTTATTTTACACTTTCAGATCGTTCTTTAACAGGAAAAATTGAAGTATTTAAGGTTTCTAATCAGAAGCAGTTATAAAAAGAACCTCGTTATGAGATAACTACTTTAATTCAACAAATTTTCGTTGAAGAATAAGGAAGATAAAATTGATTCATTTACATTTTAAATGTTGATCATACAATGTTATTTTCCTTTTTTATAATCCTCAAGAGGCTGGAAGCGTTTTTTTCTTAATAGTTTTTATAAAAAGAAGATTGATTTAAAATCCATTTAAAACCCTAACCCTGTGTTATTTTAACATAAAATAAAGTTCAGAAATTTACGGAATTCAAGTGTATGCTATTTACTTTCGAATAATTAAATATATATATTTTTAGTACGAACACAAAAATGCATGCATTAGATATAATATTTTGTGTGTACTGCATTTCCTCCTGTAATAAGAGTGTCTTTAGGCTGTAAATCTGTTCTTATGTTGAAACTATGATTATGCTAGAATATAAGAATTAAAATAAAAATTATTAATAAATCATCTCACACATTTTTTTGTTCCCAATAAAACCAACATTTTTTATTAGGATATTTATTATTGATTATTAATTATTAGATTTTTGGTAAAAGCAGACTAAAAACTACTCGCCGTTTTAAATATGTACATATGTTCGGTTTTATTTTAATTATAATAAATTATATATTATTTTTTTTCTCTATAGTTTACTATATATTGCTCTCGCTTATTATGCTCATTAATTATTATTATTCCAAGACCTTACCTGATTCGAATGCCACAAAACCCCTATTTTCAAAAAGTCGGTTTGGCTCAGTGGCGCCGCTTTCCAATAGTTACCGTGTGCGTTGCACGAACCATAAGTCTGACCTCTGGCCTTGCCACCGATTGCCAAAATTAATCGATAGTCGATTGCCCAGCTAAGGCGCGCCTTTTTGTTTTGTTTCAAACTGTTTATTTATTTCAACGCTTATAATAAAAGTTGCTATAACAATACACATTCGATATATGTATATATAAGTATATATGTTGGAAGTGCACTTGGGTTTCGTTATCCTTGCACGTGTACTTGTACGTGTCTGTGTCCGTGATTCGGGGTGAGATGTATGTTTGTGTCCTGTCAATCACTGTCTGCGTTTTCTTAGTTATTTTTCGGAAAGAGTTCTTCTGACCACGTTCTGGAAGATGAAGATACCGGGATGCTGATGCTGTACGAGTTACGGGTTTTGGGTTTTGGGTCCACCAGTGGCATTGAGAGTTGGTTCGAGTCGGCTCAAACAGAGATATAAAGATATATATAAAGAGAATGCGGATGGCAAGACCGGAGGAACGGAAGATTCAATTTCGGAGTGGAAGCCTTCGTCTAAGGGATTGGATTTTAGATTTCGATTCTCGATTTCTATTCAGATTTGCTGCTGGTGCTCGTTGCTGGTGCGAGTTTTCTTTCCTTTTGCTTTTTCTTTTTCAAAAACTTTTCCAAAATGTTGAATTTTTTGTTGTTGATCTCGTATTTAAGGTGCAATTATCTAATATCAATATTTCGTTGGACTAAAACCAAAAGAACGCTGGCCAATTGTTGTTCGTCTGAGTCCGGATGTCTCCGGATTCACTGGTAGTCCACCGAGTCGCTGTCGAGGACCGTGGAGGAGACCCTCGAGGCGCGGCGGTGCCAGTAATCCGAGTAGCTCGCCTCGTACTGGGCGGCGGTGCGGTGCCACGGTGGCCATTTCAGCTATTCCTCGACGATGTCCCACACCATCAGGGACGCGTCTGTGCCGCCGACGGTGATGAGTGTGTGGTCGCCGCACAAAAAGCGGACGCAGGCCAGCATGCCCGAGTAGACCTTCATCTCATGGAACTCGGCTCTCGGCGATATGGCGGGGTATCTGCCAATCATATTTGAATTATTATTCCTTACTTCATTTTTTCTTAACATGAAATAGTTACCTAAACAATCGCAGATATCCTTCGGCATCGCCGGAGGCCAGCATATCGTGTGCCGCCGAGCGGCTGCAGGTGGCCACGATGGTGTTGGCGCTGCTATAGTACCGATTACTCCATTGTCCTGCCACCAAGAAGCCCACAGTGCAGTTGTTGGTCAGCCACTTGACATCCTTCATGGCAATGGGACTGCGTTCCGGGGACAGTGACTTGGCGTCCCAGAACAGCAGGTCAAAGTCCACGGTCACCGTCTGCACAAAGTTGCCATCCATGCTCCAGTCCAGGTGGGTCAGCGGCTGGGAGCCCCTAATCTTGTTCACCTTCTTATAAGAGAAGCCATCTCGCGAGACGCGGAACAGATAAATGCTGCCGTTCTGCGAGCCCATGGCGATCATGTCGCCCACTATAAATTATTAATTTAATATTAAATTCTATAATAATAATTTATTAATTAAATGAAACCTCACCCTGGTTGTAGGCCACACAATTGAGTGGCGAACCACAGACCCGGAGCGTCAGCATCACGGCTCCGTTCTCGCAGTTGATGACCAGCAGGTGTCCCTCGGTGCTGCCCGCGGCCAGGGTGCCGAAGGGATGGAAGGCCAGGGCCACGCACTCGTAGCCCGTCTGGATGGTCCAGATGAGCTTGTTCTTCCGCCAGAGGGCCACATGCTTGTCATGGCCAGCGGTGGCGTACAGCTCGTCGTCCGGATGGGCGGCCAGGCCCCACAGCTGCCGCCCGTGGCCAAAGACCACCTGGGTGAAGCGACGTTGCAGCGATCCCTCCAGGATATTGTTCCGCGTTGTGCCCACATAGATGTTGCCATCATTTCGGCCCGGACGCTGGGGGTAGATGGTCCGAACGCCACCGGCGGCCTCAGGGAGCTGGGTGTCACAATGAGGAGTTAAGGGAGAAAGGAACTATACAGGGATGATCCTACCTTGGTATCGGCAATCTTCTTGTAGTTCTGCAAGGAATCCCAGGCGGCAATCTTGCGATCCTTCTCGCCTCCAGAAAGCAGTGTGCCCTCCCCGAGCATGATCAGGCAGCCGATGCCCTTGTTGTGCGCCTCGAACTCTGTGCGTACGAAGTATGCTCCATCGGAGTCCACCGAGTAGATGGTTATGAAGCCATCCGAGTCCGCCGTGATCACATCTCCGTCCGGCTCGAACTGCACGCTGGTGACGTGAGAGCGCGATGGCTGCTTCACTATGTCCGTGCGCTCGAAGAACCCATCCTTGCGCCGATGCCAGAAGGCCAGGTGCCCCCGACCGTGGGTAATAATGAGGTTGTCGTCCAGCGGATGGAACGCCGCCCCCGAGAGGCCCTCCTGCAGGGTCTGTAATTGAGCAGAGCGGGATTATACTCTCAAGTGGGGCAGCAGGCATGGGGGGATTAGTCGGACTTACGGCCACTTTGCCCAGCAGGTGACCCCATTGCCACTGCCACACGGACAGGATGCTCTCGCGTCCACTGTCCACGGCCAGTATGTAGCTGCCTCCATTCTGCAAGGGAATCGCAGGGGTTGTGTTACGTTGCGTTACTTCCTGAATGGGATTAGTGTCTGAGGCATCACTTACCAGTTGCGAGAAGGCCACGGCGGTCACCCCGCTGTCCAGCTCACCCATTCCAAAGACATATAGCGTCTGCAGGGACTCGGTGCTCCAGATGCGAACATGGGCCTGCGACTTGCGATCCCGGCCAGCCTTTTGACCAGAGGCCACCAGCTCTCGAGAGGGGTGAACATCCATGCTGGATGTTAGGCAGATAATTAATTAGTTAGATAAAATGGAAATAGTTTTCTTTGCATTCTTTTAAAGTCCCAACTCACCACATAATGTCCTCGGTGTGTCCCGTGTAGTGCCTCTGGGCCTCCTCATCTCGATCAAAGAGCACGGCCACGGCTGCCACATAGTAAAGCAGCTCTCCGGAGGGCAGCACCCACAGATTGCGTCGCGCATCAATGCCGCGGTAGCCATGGCTAAGGGCATCATTAACAAGGTTAAAAATTACTATACGAATGTAACCACATCCTTCTACTTACACCCATTGCAGTTGCAGTTTTTTATCCGGCGGGGAATTGTCCGCCGGCGCATGGTGTACGGGCGGATAGAAGGTACGCCTTAGTCCTCTTATGGTGACCTTGGTGGGCTCCTCCTTCATAATGTCCAGCATGGTGTACTCCCCATTCGGCCGCAGGATCTCGCTTTCCGGCGCATACAGGATCCTGGGTCGGCTCTTGCTCCGCGGCCTGGCACCACGCAGCGGCACCTTGGGCAGCTCATCCGTGGGCAGTATGGGTGCAGCGGCCACCACCGAGGGGCGGGAGCGAGAGCGTCGAATGGGCGAGCCGGCGATCAGGGCTGTGCCTGTGGCCAGGTAGAAGGTGTCCACATCGGCGAACTCGTTTCGCAGCTGCGAGAAACTGCGGACCTGCGGGGGAAATAAAGGTAAAGGTAAAGGGAAATTAGTCGATAAAATATTTATAAAATTATAAAATTATAAATATATATTATTTGAAATGGATGAAAGCCTAGATTTATAATTAAACTTCAGAGGAAAGCTAATTTTAGACAAGAAAAATTTATGTTTTTCTTACAGTCTTCTTTAAAATATATTTAAGCTGTGTTTTGTTTACAAAATCCAATCTATATATATCGCAGACTTTTTCAAAGTCTAAGAAACTGCACAATAAATACCAATTTGGGTTTTTTTCACTACGCACAAAGGCGGGTCAGTAAGGGTTGGTTGGTGGCAACAATTTGTCAAATCATTTTGCGGGTCGCCCCAGGTCGGATTGGTCCTCGGGGCTTCATTAAGTTATTAGGCCGTGTCAAGGTCGCGGGACTTCAGTCCACACATATAGTACTACTTACCTCCTGGCCAGTGCCTGTGTACATTTTTTTTGCTCCGTTAATTTTCAGCACTTGACCCAAATCCTCGAGCACTTCCTCGAACGGCTGCGAGGTGCGTAGGTTCAGCAGGACGCGACACTGCGGAGGGAGTAGAGGAAGAAAGCAAAGCATGGCATGAGTATATAGATTTGTATATGCGTGGAATCACGTGTTAAATCTGGTCGGGTAATTAGTCTGGCCATATATAGTACACGTGTACCACCGGGGTCGGGGCCTTTCAACACATTTTGCTTGACCTGCGGTCAAAAATTTAGTCATGGCACGCAACTTCCGTTTTGCGGACTCGCCAAAAACCCCCCTCCGAAAAGAAAAACACCCCGTTTCCCCGAGTAATGCTTATAATTATATGTTGTCGTCGACTCGCGTCCTCGCCGCATCCTCGGCCACATCCACATCCATGTCCGCGTCCACTTTCCTTTGACGCGCGCGTCCCACAAATCGAGTCTGTGACCCAGTTTGCGTTTTCTTTTAATGCTTAATACATTTTATTTGTTGCTGCCAGTGTGAGCACTCGGAAAAAAATGGGTAAGAGTGTTTTCTTTGACTCAAAGATACTCCAAAAATAAGTTAGATACTTTGCTTTGCGAAAAAGATACTTTTAAAGTAGGATTATAGTATAAACGAATATATTTCGAAGAAGTCTTCAGGCGAAAAAATCATAAAAAGTATGCAAAAGAGAGAATGTTAAGGAGAAGCTATATAGAATATGTCTTCCATTTCTGTCAGATTTTATTTCAATTTTGAATTGATTTGTTTTCAGTATTTTTCTAAATACGAATCCTGCTCAGTTAAGATACTTTTTTGTAGCTGTGCAGCATCATTGTTTGGCTTTGCCTCATTGTTGATATTCTTATTGTTGTTGTACTCGAGCTTTTGCGCTCATAATTGGGTGCACCCCACGCACAACCCAGAACCCTCCACCTACCAACCGCCCACCCACAATGAAGGCCACGCTTTGTTGCATTCTCTGGGTGGCGCTTGACTTTGGCTTTTCTGCTTTCGCTGCTTATTTTTCAAGTGGAATACTTGAGTTTTAATGACCTTCAGGGCCTTGATAACAGTTATTCACGCGTGTTAAAGAAGAATTTGTCTCTCCACTTCTGCCAGGATCTGGCTCCATCATCATTTCCCTATTCCGGGACTCGCATAAAATTAAAGCAGCTGCCATCCAAGTTTTATTTGGCCGAAAAGGGGACCTGGACCTGGACCAGGACCAAGACCAAGACCAAGCGACAGCGTCTGCGATAAACTTTCGCCGTTGTCTGGCCAAGCTCGGTTTAATTTATGTATTTAGTTTGGCTTCGGAAAAGGCGTCCGTTTAATGGTTTTATGTCCGCGTTGAGTGGTTTTCCCCGCACATCGCAGCCATCCGACTGATTGTTGGCAAACAGTAAAAAAACACACCGAGTATAAATGCCAGGTTCCAACTTTTTCACCTAACCCGTACCCATCCTCCCCGAGAGCCGCGAATCTATCCAGCTCATTTGGAAGTTTTCGGGGGAAAAGTTTGGAATTTGACTTTTTGTTAGGCCTGACCGGTTATTACAACTTTATTTTCGTTGCATTTTTTTGAATCAATTATAATTATCATCGAAGTAGGCCGAGAACTAACCGTTTCACGGGAAGTTTTGCTGACAGCTTATGACTTCGTTGCCACTTTAGTTAGGAGATAGAAAATTAATATTAAAAAAATACAGTTTTAATTCTATATTGTCAATACTATAATTTATTAAATGAAACTAGCTCAAGTTTTTTTATTAAAAAAAAAATCTATCTTACGTTGCTTCGTTTTATTTTTAATTCGAACCTTCCCAATAATTTTGAACAGTAGCTTAGGTCAATTTTTCAAAAGGCTTGATATTTTAAGCTTTATTGAGAATTTTCCGGCTACTCTAGCTATTTGCTGACCCGCTTTTTTATGGTTAGCCATTTGATTTACAGTGACGACCATTTCGACTACCGAAACGCATGTCTTTTATGGGTCGTTAGGTGGACTGGTTCAGGTGTCGACCGATTCGAACCGGACCGGACCCCATGGATTGTGTGCCGCTATTTATCACAATTTATTTATGGTTTATCAAAGCGTAGCACCTGCGACACAATTGTCCGGCCAAACTGTTTTCAAATTCAAATGGTGATGGAAGAGTTTCACCTTTCATCAAATAAATGGGAAACGTTCAAGGCTGCAAGGGCATTTCGTTAAGCTTACTTTGGTAAATAGATGAATTTTATATATAATAAAATGTATATTTAAAACAATTTGTGGTGGTAAAAACTAGAACATAATTCTATCATGTTAGGATATAGAAAAGAATTTAAACGAGGGTTTCAATAAGTTGTATGTAATCATAATTTCTAAGACTCTTTAATATATTCTAAAATATGAATTAAAATATGTGAACAATAATTTACAAAAGTCGAACAAGCTTTTACAAGTTTGTCAAGAGATATTAAGCTGTTTGAGGTTTATTTTCCATAAAACTGTAACCCATAAATAACGATCTCAAGCCACTTTAAAGTTGCCTTAAAGTAAAAATAGCATCAAATGTCCATTAGGCAAATTGTTACCTCATTTGCCACTCAATATCCACAGACTGCAGATGGGGTAAACTTTTCCTAAACTTTTCTTTCGGCAATCGACTGTCACTTAATTTACTGGAAAATTAATTGACAGGGCCAGAGGCTGAAAAGATGCTTTTAATAATTTACTGCAATGCATTTTGGACCCCGACTGCTGCTGCTGCTGCTGCTGCAGGGCTGTCGATGTCTATGCCATAAATTATGCATGAATATGTCCTGTCGCTCTGCTCCTTTTAACCCACACACACAGAGAGACTGAAACACTCACACACACTCAGGGAGGTGTGCACATGGGAGCCATTCTGAAGACGCCTTGATGAGGCATATGGGCATCGGACATGGACTATAAACAAATATAATTATGTGAGCAAATAATTACATTATCGGCTACGCTGCCAGCTGCAATCACGTGGCCCCAAACAAATGGCGTTTGTTAAGCCAATTACGTGCACTTTTCGTATGCGGGAGCAGGTGGAAACTGTGGAAATGTGAAGGAAATTGGAGGGTTCGATGGGTGTGGGAGGAGCCGACCGGCTGGCAAACAGCTGCCGGAAGGAAATGGCCAGGACCTCCATTTTCCCTACACATATTCCGTCGTCCCGTCGTCTGTCGAGTGTGTCTGTGTGATTTAAATTGTCAGCATTTCGCCTCGTCTGGAGGGAAAACTGTGTGCCGGTTTTTCAGGCATTCAATCGCTCTCGCCAGCCCGCTCGGCCGTTGCATGGTTGATTTAATCTTGGTGACGTCAAAACCATGCAAATTTCCCAAATATTTTCGTTCTGCGGCAACTCCTCCTGCGCCACACACACACACACAGGGAAAAGTCACTATGGAATTCCAATAAAACACAAACATGCATAAAACAAAAGACGTTAAACTGCAGGACCGTTTGCTGTCGTCCTTATTGTCGTCAACGTCCATAGAGTTGCATAAAGGGAACACAAGTAATTTAAATGAAAAACACGACAACCGAAAGCGATTGAAGTGCGCTACGCAGGGATTTAACTAGGACATTACAAAGGCCTAAAAATAAAGCATTTCCGTTATGTATTTTGTATAGTTTATCAAAGACTTTCGTTTTTATAAAAGCGAGTTATTTTATTTAGGGCAAACTTTCAGCAAATTGTTCAAATATTTGTAATAGTTTGCTGTCTCTTTTTTGAGTTTATGCAATTGGAAAGTCTTTTTGTGTTTTTAGTTACAGTGGTTTATAAAAACAAGACTTATTAACTTTATTTAATTTATTTATTTAGGGAGTTGTATTAAACTAAGAAGACATTTCAGTTATTATGAAATGAAACAAAAGCGTGACTAGGTATCCTATGACATTTTACCCATTTTACAGTTTAGCTTTTATTAAAAATTCCCCTGCAAGCCTGGCATTTGGAATCCTTTCGGATCATCCTCACATTAAGTTCGTAGAGCGTATTCTTGGACTATGGCAACTGAAACCATTCCGAGTCTTATTTTGTTTTCATTTTTTTTTTTGTTTTTTTTTGGCTCCCAGCTTGCTTACATATTCTCTGCCTTTTTCTGTTTGCCTTCAACGAAAGTACACACATGAAAGGACGATGGGTACAAGGGAAGAGAGCGGGCCAGGTGAGGCTGCTGCCTTTGTTGCCACTCTTCCTCCCCGCACGCTCCTAGGGTCCATTGCTCGATGCCCCTGTGGCGTATATGTTATGAAAAAATTGAATCGGTATGAATACTGCATAAGTGCACAGCAAAAAAAATTATTAAAATATTAAAAGTGAAGGGAAAAAGAAAGCAACATTGGGAAGCAGTAATTTAAATACCCTCGCAATTTGCCATTGGATCAGGGGGCCAGTTTTGAAATCGATCAGGAATAAGCCAAAAATTGATCACTCTTATTTCGGGAAGGTTTTCTGTGTTTGGTCTCACAATGTTTTTTTTTTTGTTGTGTAAACCTGCCTATATCGACTAGGCTGTTAAAGCTGTTATAAAAGATTTAACGGATCACAAATTACTCCGTTTTATACTTCTTAATAAAATAATAATAATTACAATTTCGGAACATAAATGGGTAATAACGCAAGAATTTAAATCTGGTTTTACTTCATTTTAAACCTATTTTTTCACAAATCAAAATTGCATACCTACCACAATTTTTCCCAAAGTATACTAGCACTTGTATGCGTTGCTAAACACATATACTAATTCATAGAAGAATGCCCAACGTATCGCCTGTTACGTCAAAAACGTAAGCTGCAAGTTGAAAAAGTCAACAATCAGCAAACAGAATGCAAAGCGACACGTTGCACTTCAGTGTGCCGAATACCCGAGCACATACTATATGGTATATATCGTGTGATATATATGCCCTGTAGATGGAGCGAAGCTACCGCCGATATTGAGTAGCATGCCATTATGCAGAGCCATTTATTGTGGCTTTCAATTGCATTACCCACCAGAGCCACTTGCTGTAGTTACAGATACACAGCGATACTGGGATATTGAGACATCGATGTTGATGTTGACGCCGATGTAGATGTTGATGTAGACGTAGGTGTGGATGTGTCGCCCAGACACAAACAAAACAAATAAACGCAAACAAGGCAGCCCACTCAGACAGAGGCTACGAGACACAGACTAGGTCCCAGACGAACCTAAGGAGGCGGCTGCGGTGGGTGGAAAAAAGGTGAACAGTGTCAACAGATTAGGGAAAAATTATGTGGATATTTTTTGGGGAAAACCTGGCAGTTTCCCTTACTCAAAGGCATGAGTTTTAACATTTTGCAGAAGTGCTTTGTCATGCAATTAGCTAGGGAGCAAGGGAAATCCTTGAATTAACACTTTAGCCTTGAACATAAACATTAAATTGTATAACTTTGTATGTGTTGTATAACAAATACTTAACACAAAATAAGAATTGCAAGAACTCTTTAAGACATAAATATTTATATTTAATTAATACTAAAATGCTTTAAAATATTTCTGATTTCGAAACTTCCCACTAGCTGGGAGCTGGAATAGTATTTCCTGGTGAGATTCACATAATGCAATTGGCGCCAGTACTCCATTTTCCATACTCCATTCTGGAGTACAAAGCACCCGTGTCTATATACTATATACCATATATATTTTCGCCAGGACTTTGTTGTTGTGCCGCATGTCCTTGGCCTTGGTCAATGGGCGCTGCTTGCAGGGTGGAGTCCGACAACAGCGACTACTACAATTTCCTCTTTCGCTTTTGTTGTCGGTTGTACTTTGGTCAAATTTGCATTGCAAACTCCATTAAGTGTGTCTTGTAAGTGGAAGGGGGGTGTAGGAGCGACGGGAAAGCGTTGGAAAAACGACTGCCTTTGTTTTTGTGTCGGGCTTTCCACGCGCCTTTTGTCTTGGCTCTGTCTTGGCAGCCATTAATGAGATTCGATTCGATTTTGGGCTAGCCAACATGCCCGAACCGAGCCAAGGTCTACCATGGATTTGGCCGCCGCCCCCCATAATTGGCCCGATCAGGTGTTGGCCTTGGCCAAGGCTGCAGCCCACGTGCTGAAAGGCGTTGAAACGCCCACGACGTAAAATGTACTTTTGATTCATAAAACTGCACGAATGCCTCGACACGACCGGCAAAAAAAAAACACAAAAAGAAAACAATAAAAAAAGGAGCAAAACACAGGAGCTGCAGAGGAATGTTACTTGCACTTAGGAAAATTACCATAAAGCGTTACTACGACAACGGTCAGGTGGGCGAAAGTTGCAGCCCCGTTTATAGTGCCGAAGCCAATTCATATTTTAAAGGCATTTTCGTAATAATAACATAAATTACGACTGCAGGTAGGGCTTGGGCGGAAGAGAGTTATGGGTCCACACTTACACCTGACTGCAAAGTTTTTGCCAGGTTTCAAAGCATTATGCCCTGCCAAGGGCTTCATAAAGTTGGGAACCAATTTGAGTGCTGGCATAAGTACTGCTAATATTTTGTTTATGGTTGTTAATTTTCAGAGCTTGGATAAGTTTGTAAATTGTGGAAACCAATTAAAAAAGGTAAATAAGGGAAATAAACTATGGCATGTTAATAGATTTGTTAAATATCTGCTAGTAACTGACATAAAATAACAAATAAAGGGCATTCATAGTTTCGATTTGTCCACTTATCCTTTGTTTCGTGTGATTCCATTCGCGATTTTTTACTCTTCTGGTTTTTGTATGTCAGCGGAAATTACCAAATTGACCGTGGCTTCATTTTTGTTGCTTCTGGCTGGCTGACTGGCTGTTGGCCCGGCCCGAACCGAACTCCCCCCCGGCTGCATACGATAAAATACAAATTGCAGACAATTGATTTTCCATATGATTGCCGTGGAGCGCAGCCCCCGAAAAGTAGGCAAAGGTTAATTGCGGACTTTCGGGCTCGCCAAAAATGGCCGAAATGTCAAAGTGAATGGGTTTTTTATTGGCGCAGCCATCATAAAACTTTAATCACTGCACTTGGGACACTTTAATAGAAAATGAATAAATAAAATGTAAATTATAATAGAGACAGTATTCAGTACAAAGCGAAATGAGCAACAACAACAAAAAAAAAACGAGTAAAACACATTTGAAAAATGGTAACCGCAACTAATGATGGCCCCCGAGGGTCGATCCAAGAATCCAAGCGCTGAAAAACACATCAAAGTGGTTTTATTCCGCCGGGGATTGGGTAAAATAAATTGTCAAATTATTTATGCGCTGGATCCTTTAATGACAGTTAAGTCAGTGTCGTCGGGTCATGGGGCTGCTGCAGCGGCACAAAAAAATAAAATAAAATAAACTCTGCTGACCATAAAATATTGATGGCAAATATTTATACAAATAAAAGCGAATCGGTTTGGCTCTCAGCTACGAGTTGGTCTGTATTTTTTTTGTTGTATTATTTTTTTTTTTATTCTCCCACAAGCGAAGCGGAAAAGTAAACCTTGGACAAAATGCATTTCACGAGGTCAGGTGGCTACACATCAGCCAATATATATGTATGTATATTTACCCAGAGCTCTTCGCATATTCCCCTTAAATATTTAAGCACATTTTTTATATTTACTCAAAGTATTTGTCCCCGGCTCTGGCGTATTTCAACGAGCACTTTGCATAAATTTCAATAAACTTTGTAGGCTCGTTGGAGCCTCCGCCAGCCGGTGGCTCTAATGCAATAGTCAAACATAAATTTACATAAATATTGCAGACCGATGCGCGCTTTAATCGCGGCAATTAAAACATTTGCACAACGCATCGCTGCCCGGGCACAAATACAAACGAAATTGCGAAAATAGCGAAAATGGCCGCAATCGATGGGGAAAATTCGCGGCACAAGAGGTGCATTTTCCCGCAGCACCCTCGCCCCCCTTAACAAAATATTTTTGTGCATTGTTGATGACGCGGACTGTTGGAGTGGGGTACTCGGGTGAAACAATAAATATCGCATGGAAATCGGAGCGAGTGGAAATGGGAAAATTCCCCCAATATTCAACATTCAGCTTCATGAGACTCACCTGCACCGAATGATCCAAATTATTGATGATGCGTATCACACGGCCGGCGCTGCGCTTTATCGAGCCTGATGTGGTCGATAATGTGCCCAAATCCGCTTCCATTATTGAGGGCTTCCGACTGGCGGGCTTGGAGCCCCATCCCTGATTTCCAGGCGATGCATACCACATCCCGTTCTTCTTGCCGTAGCTGGCAGGCTGTCCGGAAAATGTACGGAAAAACAGAGAGAGAGAGTGGAGGTGAGAAACAAATAAATAGTAAAAGTACGTGCGAATGGCTGCATTTTTGGCATTGACTAGTATCCCTGTGATGGAGGAGGTGAGGCTTTACTACCTGTTATAAAAGTATATAGAACAAGTTATATATACTTTTTAATAAAAATCCCAGTAAATGGAAGTTCAAATAAAATCTATACCCAAAAATATTATCTTCTATACATCATTTATAATTTAACAAAAATGAATCAAGATCTTCAACTAGAAATGATTACCTGTGCCCCTAAGGTAATACCCTCTTGATACCTGTCATCACTGTTCAGCACACATACCCCTTACACCTCTCAATATATACTGTGCGTATGTATATGCCATTTACAGATTGCTGGCATAGCGGCTTTCGTGAAAAATTCCGCGCAAATCTGGAATTAATTAAATTGTTTTGCAGCACGCACGGACCCATGGCAGTGGAGATGTGAACGTGGACACGCACCCGAACTGACCACGCACCGAGTGCCAAAATCAACCAAATCTGGCCCACCCAAAATCCTGAATGTTCGGGGGCGAAAATCGGTTTTTCCTCCTACTGCCTCCTCCTCTGATTGTGAACTTATCCAAAGCCCACACTATTTTGGCTCGAAGGCATCAAATATTCTCGACTTTTGGGTGGTGGCAGCGTGAGGAATTTTGGCATAAGATATTTGATCTTATAATAGACGAGATGAGCTGGGATAACCCGAGTAAGAGAGCTGACCAACCACTCGAAGATGAGTTGAAGTCAAGGGTTTTAGAGGGTAGTTATAAATTCATTTAGATGTAGGGAAAATCTTTTGGATATTAAGAGGTAAAATAGGTAAAGAGTTATGGTATTATTATTTTAATTATAATGAAAATGGCTTCTTTAAGGCCTAAACAATATTAATCCCTAACTTGGTTTCGTTATAAATAAGGGCATGTTCCTGAAATATTTTTATAGAATTGCAACTATACTTATGTAGTTCCTTAATAATCCAGTGAACTCTTTATTTATTCCCCTTTGTATTTAGCTCTCAAACTTAATATGTTTTTCCCTCCTGGCATTTAATGTTATAATCACGATCTCATCCCTATTCCTAGACTTCGGTTCCTTGAACCCCCTGAAGCCGCAAATCGGGAAAGAAGTCCCCCGCAGACTGAGTGTGTGCGTATTGGCATTTGCTTTTATCTCATTGAATGATTAGAGTCACTGACAGTGCGAGATTAGTTGGCCCACAGCCTGAATAAATTATCAGCCTAATCTCTACCCCCGAGCTCACGTCGCCCGAGTTCAACGAGGTTAATGATTGGGCTGGAACCAGGATATTTACTATATATATGAACGGTTTCCCTAAGCTTTCCATTTGCCTAATCATCGAGTGCCGCCCAGAGGGAAAATGCCACTTTCATTCCGGGATTGCACTGCAGTCCTTTGACAAATATTTGTGGCATTTTTGCAGTTGCCAGAGAGAGAGAGCCTTTAAATTGAGTTGTTCGCTCACATTCAATTTGACAAATGCATTTTTCCTATTTTTCCCGTCTGCCATATATTTCAGCTTGCTGCCACAAACAGAAGCCGGGGCCATAATTCAAAATAAATAAATTGTTTAATTTTAATTGTTTTTCGTCTTCCTGCCTCGTCTCGACTCAACCGGAGTCGACTCTTTTCGTTTGATCCGTAGGTGAAAATTCAATTTTAATTCCACATTCGGCTTCGATGGATTTTCAATTTAATTTTCCTTCTCTCTGCACTGCTCCTCTACCTTTGGCCCCGATACGATTGCTTTCGAGGCTTGCCTTTGCCACGGCAAAGGTGGATGGGATATACAATTATTGTAAACCGAAAACAGGGGCCACAGGACGAAACAAAAAGTGGAAACTGAAATTAATGTAAATTCGTTTTTAACACAATTCCTCAGCCGGCAATTTCACATTTGCTTTGTGCACAGCGAAACAAAGTGAAGTCATTGAAATGCTGAACTTAAGAATGGAGGGTCTTTAAGATGTTAAATTATACTTAAAATTATATTTACTGTCATATATTAATTATATATTAAATATAGTAGTAAACGATTATATCTGTTTAATGATTATTTACTTTCAATCCTTTTAAATAATTTCTTATATTCTGTTAGCATTAAAATGTTCTTCTTATATAAACCGCTAAGAATGTCAATATAAATTATAAGGTGGATGCATGGGGTGTTCTGTTTTTAAAATATTTTAAACTAAGCTAACCAAACCTTAACGAAACCTTAAACCATACAATTAGTTACGTGAAATATACATATAAGTAAATTACAAAATATACTCAAATAATTTCCTCAGTGCCTGGCATCCTGAGCAAACCCTCGGTCTGACCCCAATAATGTTTTCGGGGGCCTACACACTTGGAGCTAGTAGAAGTTCTGGGCCCGGACCCAGCATGTGCACAAGGTTACAATCAAAATCAAGGCTTTTAATTGAAATTCAACAAAAATGCAGAAATTCAAATGTGCCGCACTCGTCGTCGTTGTGTGTGTTTGTGTGTGTTTTTGGAGATTTGGCTCTCATGCAAATGGAAAGCCGGAAAAGCAGCTGAAAAACCGGGTGCACGTGTCAATGATTGTTGGTGCTGTCAAGGGGGCGGACACTTCCTCCCGGCCGAAAAATCAATTAAAATTCCGCCAAAACATAATAATAAATACAAACGGTTTTTGCCACCTATTAAAATCGCGAATGAATATATTTTTCTCGTCTCCTGCGGTGATTTGAGTGAAATAAAAGTTTATAAATTAAAAGGACAGCGCGGGCATGAATTTTAAATTTCCTCTTGCCTGCCACATTCATGGTAATGGTAATGGTAATGGCTTCTTTGCTAATCCGCCGAATTTAATCAAATTTTAGAATTATTGCCGGTAATGCGATTATCGCATTTCAGAGATTTCCTTCTCATTTCTAATTATTTACAGCTTATCCAATTAAAATCGAATGTGCTGGTTGTTTTTCAAAGGCAACATTTTAATTTTAGCCATTTATTTAGTCGGAAGTATTTGTTACATTTTAAATTAATTAATTTCAGAATATTTTCCTGTTTTTTTTTTTGTATTGTTTTACATCCTTTTAAAACTTGGGTTTATTTTAAATAAATTAGAAATAGTACTTTTTAAGCTAGATAAAATGGCTCATAGTTTGACAAAAGAGAACTTAAGAAGAATATTGAAGGCAAGTATAAAATATAATAATTTTTAAAGCTACGATTTGCCCAAATAATTTCTAAGAAATTTATTTATTTATCTTCTTTAAACTCGTTACTTCTAATTTAAGTGTATTTATTGATTTGGTCAAACCTAGTATATTTTGCTTGGTTTTTAATTAAAAACTGTTTTTTCCCCAGAATAGATTTGTAAGCCACACGTTAAAAAAGAAATGCATTAAAATAAAAATCCCTATTGACAGTATTATATTTTATTTATGTGGCCATAAGAGCTTTTATCCCACTTTTTCCTACATTTTTTTTCTAAGATAGGGATCACTTTAAAACTGGCCTAGACCGGATGGGATGGATGCTCTCCCCCTGGGACTCTGGTAGTGGAAACTGGGGTTGGACCTGCCACTTAGCAACTAATATAAGCACCAGAATGCTGCCGAGCGGGGGACTCTGCAAAAGCTTAAATTACGCGCTCAATTAAACTTTAAGCAAGTTGCTAGAGAGGCCACCAATTCAATACAAAGGGGCTAGCAAAATCTAAGCGCAACTTCAAAGCCCTTTCTACGTTTGACGTGCAGCCTCGCAGAAAATTCAGTGAAGCCAGCTCCAGCCTGGGACGTGGACCCAGAGAAGGGGGCGGAGCGTTTTCCCCCGTTTTTGGGGGTGTGACAGCAGCGTCTGAGTGGCAGCTTAAGATGCCGCATTTTACGCATATTTAAGCGGTGGGAGTCGGGCCTCACTCGGTAATCCTTATGATTATTATCATCGCCGCTTTTACTCTGGAGTGTTGGTAAAATTGGTTTTTGTTTCGGCGTAAACAAATAAAATAGTTTGCCCAATAAACTGGTAAACAAATAAATACATATTGACATTTATGCTGGGTCTGTCGAACCCCAGGGATTCTCCTTGCTCTCCGCTAGTGTGTTAAATGGGGTTTAAAATTTACGGGCCATTTTACGTGCTATTACGTATACGTAATATTTACGGTTTCGCACCTCTTGCGGTTTTGTTTGGATTAGATTGGGATTTGCCAAATTATGAAAAATTATTCGAAAAAGCTTTAAAAGGTCGCACCTGGAAATTTATGATGTGACAATAAATAATTGGGTTTTGGGTATATTTTCTTAAATTTAAATATGATTAAGGAAGTGGAAAATGTATGGGTGGAATAAAGATTTTTTACTTTCAGATTTATTTTGATTTGCCTTTATTTCGTTTGCCAATTTCAAACAAAACACTCTCGGGCACACAAGCATTTCACTTAATCAGCAGTTTAGAGCAAGTTAGTGGCTAATGTAAATATCATCTACTCAACGTTGTGTGAACTTTTTGGGCAGAGCATAAATTTAAGCTGACATGGCACATGCCACATGTCCTATTCACAAAATGTGCACGGTGGGAAAATGCATGGAAATTATGAATTTATTATTTATGAATTTAGAAATCAAAACAACGAGCTTTTTGACTAAGCAGAAGTCTACAGAATTTTTAATTTAACTCAGAGTTTAATAATATATTTTTCTTCTATTTTGCCTTGTTAAATTTGTTTGAAGTACTGTAAATTTTTGAAATAAAATGTTTGTATAACTCTTTGAATAATATTAAAAGTTGTATAAAGTTTTAAATTAAATAGTATATTATAAGAGCTTCATTTGTTTTCAATTTACTCAGATAAAATATTATCCACACCAATAATAATATATTGAGTGAAATTTTAACTAATATCCTGCAAGATTTTGTCAGAAAGAACTCAGAAATGCTAAAGGACCTTACATACTTAGATGAAAATTTAATATATTCAAGCTTGTTTTATTTAATTTAAAATGAATTAAACCTTATAAACTCTTATGTTAAAATCTATATGGTATATCTAAAAAGGATCAGAAACCAAATTTAAATCTCAGTGCCGACTGTCCGGCAGCATGTCGAAGGCGAAGAGAAATATTTAAAATTGAGCATACATCAACGAAGGGCAGGACAGGACAGGATTCGGCGGCCAGCACACGTAGACCATTAAAAAACACTTAGAAAAACAACAAAAGTCATTTAAACTTTTTGCCAACTTTTTTTTACCACCCGCACGCTGCTGCTCCTCTATTTCCCGCCGAGGGAAAAAAAGAACGAAATGTGAAATTAAGAGATGTGTGCGAAGGCAGCAGGGCTCAGGATACAGGATGCAGGATACAGGGAACAGGGAACTGGGAGATGTGTGATGTGATGTCCCGGACTGCGGACTCCGGACTACGGATTCCGCCCGGTCTCCGGACTCTTTGTTTACATTGTGCGGACTGACCCAAGACTTCGTCGGCGATGAGAGCATCACAAAGGGCGAACTTTCCTCGCTATCCTCGTCGATGTACATTTAAGCGAAAGTTTCTTTCTCGTTTCCGCGAGCGTGTGTAGTACGGTGTGTGTGTGTGTGAGTGTTCGAGGCACTTTTAATTCAGTTGCAGTTTTATCCGCCGCACAGCATTAAGTCCGTATAGCCGTTCCGTGTATAAAAAGCGTCGAGAGAGGAGAGTGCAAAATAAATGTAATTTTCTGCGCGCAAATGAGTTAATTGAAATCATTTACATTTAATTGCACTTTAAATTAGTTAATTCGCTAAGGTTGATTTATGCAAGTAGCTAGCGCCAGGAGTTGGCCAGGACTTGGCTCTGACTGTAATTATTGGTATTTTTCACACCGGCAACTCGGTTCACATGTCGTTTTGGTTTCGTTGGCGTTCGCTGAGCAACTGAATGAAGAACGGCTGAAGTGCCGCGGCGGCCACGCTACGTATACGTTATGTTCCGCTACGCTATCCTCAGTCGCCGGAGTGACCACACACACAGCTGCACACAGGTGCCATATACAACACACACACACACACACACATATCGGTATAGCGTTTACATAAAGAATATTCAAATTGGCAACTCAGCGCCCGTCGCATTTCAACTCACACAGGGACCGCTTTAGCCCACCTTTGCTCATATTTCTTGTATACCCGCACACTCGTACTTGTATTTATTTATTGTTTGGCCAAATCAGGGCCGTCAATCTCAAAAACTTCGCGGCCATTAGCTGCCAGCCTGCTTGCTTGCTTGCCTACCTGCCTGCCTGCTTTCTGACCCCCTTTTTGTTTCGGTGTAGCTTTGCTTCCGCTTCTCACCGCTGTGCGGCGCTGCTGTTGTGAATCAACAAGGCGTCGCTGAAATTGCGCGCCAAAAATCCCCTCAAACGCACACATATGCATGGCTCACTGCCCGGTTCGGTTATTAGCCTGTATTTGCCACTGAGTGAGTTAGTGTGTGTCTAAGCCCGATTCTCGGGCTCCGAGCCGCGCCGCTGATTTGTTTGCCTTAAGAGAAACATTTGCTGCATGAGCTATTGGCCAATGCTTAGGCTGTGGGCCAATAACGAGTTATAGCCGGGCCCATATTGCATATCCATCAGAGCCCAAACATCCACACCTTGTCGGGCTGAGATGCCCGGGATTATGGCACTCTTGGAACTAGTTCGAGTGGGTGTTTGAGTACTTGGGTCTTGGAGATAATTAAGGACTCTTGTGTCGGAAACTTAAGACAATTGTGAATTGAGTTTTTAGGATGAAGGTGTTTGTCTTTACTGAAAGCAGATTTCTATGCAGTTGCCACCAAAATTATCTAAAATGTGCATTATAGGGACTATAATTCAATGTTTTTGAATGATCATGTTTTTGGCAAATTAAAGGTTTAAGAAAACCATAACTTAGTTAAAAAAAATGTTAATTTCAATTCGGATTTTAAATGGGTTAAAAAAGCTGTAAACGTAGTTTTAAATTTCTTAAAAATAAACTTTTTCTAACTTTTGGAAAATTCTTATACGATTTTAAAAATTTGTATGATGCAAAATGAAAAATCGAAGAAGGCTAGATTGACTTGGCTGTTGAAGCTGATCAAGAATATATTATATATAATTTATAGGATTGAAAATGAATCTTTCAATGCGTAGCGTAAGAGTTTATGCTGATCAAGGTAATACAAAATATGTACCTTGATCATTTTAAATTTCAAAAATATTTCTTCCCTTGTTTTTCGAACTAGTTTCAGTTCCCTCATTAAAAAAAAGGCCACCTCTGGCCCCGCTAAATCACAAAATGAAGTATGCCTGGCCCAACATGTACATAACCTGGACTAGACTGGTGTGCGTGCCAAAGGAGCCGTATAACTTTCACTTGCAAAAGAGTCTCAAAAGGAAAAAGCGCCTGGGTTTTCCCCGCTTTTCCTCGCAAGCACTGCTTTTGTTGTTAGTTTGTTTTCCTTTGCCCTCTGAGACAGCCACTTTCGCTCTCCGCCTTTGGCTCTCTCTCACATTCACATTTCGCCATAGCATTGGTATTTGTTCTTGTGTTTGTATTTGTGTTTGTCATGGCATTGGTATGGGTGTTGCTGCTGCTGGTGTTGGTATCGGTGTTGGCCCGCTTTCGGCTTTGTGTTGTTGTATAGTTTTGCGGCAGGTGGGAGGCCGGGTGGAGACTCAGGTCCGTTCTTGGCCAAGTTGATGTGGTAGTTTAGCTTATTGCTTTTCACTTTGAAGTGGCTTATATGGATATTTATTACCATGTCGGTTGTATTTGAATTTCACTGGCTCCAAGCACGCGCCAGCTCTCTTATTTTCTCACACTTTCCCCACTTTTCTTATGGCGCTGTTTTCCTTTCCTTTCTTCTTCGGCTTCTGCTCTAGTATTTGCCTTTGATATGGTGGCCTAGGGGTAATACTTCAACGTCTGCGAACAAATACTATGCCTTTTTCAATTTTCCCTTCGCCGAGTTTGGTTTGTGAATGAAAACGCATGAAGTACGTGGCACGGTTTCGGTTCTATTATTATTTTTTTTGTTTGGGCCAGTTATTGGCCATTGTTTTGGGGGGGAGGTGACACCTCACCCGTTCGGTCACCCGTGCTTCGGTTGGCAAACATTATGGAAATAATTAGCATGCACCGGGAGAAAAAAACGACCTAGGTATTTGCCTGCATATTCCGATGTCTGCCGCCTGCCTGCGGTCATTTCCGTTGCCATATTTGTTTGTGGCCACGACAGCTGCACAAATGAATTGCCCAAATGGCACTGGGGATGCTGATTTTGGGGCTGCTTATTAAATATTTTATGCTCTTTTGTTTGCTCTGTGTCTCTCTCTCTCTCTCCGTGTTTGCCTGGGCATTGTCACTTGGTCTGGCATTTAATGCGGTTGTTCAAACAAGTTTTGGCCGGAAAACTCGAAAAACGAGCTTTCTCTGTTACGCTCTCGGAAAATGCTGAATGTGCGACACCGCAATTATGTGTTGCCTGCTTCTGGGGGAGGGCCACAGGGCGTATGAGCGTGATGCTGCCGCTCCTCTGATTGCGTTTATGCCAAGAAGCATGACTTATGCTGAGTGTCTTGATTAAATATAACAAAATTCAAATTTCATCATCACTTTAATTTAATTATTTAATTATATTTGTAGAAATTATGACAAATATTTAAGGCACTCCTTAGAAATACCAAAGTTTTTCTACTTAAATTTTATTTCCCATCCCGAGGCAATTCTGACTTCAAAAATTCAGTAGATATTTCCTGCAATCCATAGCATAAACGATGTATTTAAGGCCCACTCTGTTTACCTCACATTCATCTTCAAGGCGAGAGAGCCAAGATTAATTTTGTTAGCTCGACCTTTTTGGCCATTTGTGCTTGTTGGCTTTCGGTTCTCGTTTCTCGGAGCGTGTCGAAATAAATCGTCTTAGTTGTGTGTTGGCTTGCTTTGACTTTAATTGAATTAAATTGATTTTGCTCCGCTCGCCAGCCGGCCAGCCAGTCGGCAGTCATCAATTGCGAGGCCAGGTGAGAGCGATCTGCTTCCCCGGCCGCCGCTTCTGATGTTTATAAATAGAATTTTCTAATCCGAACCCCTAGCACCGCAAATTTGACATGACAATCAACTCAACTCGGACACGTATTAGACGCACACTCCGCACACACCGAGCTCCCGCACACTCGATCCGATGTTTATGTTTTTCCAATCAATTGTGTCACAAACATGGCTATGAAAATAAATACACCCCAGCCCCCGCCGCCGTCGCAAGGTCCGGGACCCAGGACATTCTGTTACTGTTGTGCTTCGACGGATAAACACACCAACACAAAGTCTGCGTCTCCGTCACCGATACCGATACAGATACAGCTACAGCTACAGCTATAGATACAGATACATTTGATGGCCATTCTATGGCATAAAACAATAACAAAAGCGTGTTCAACGTGGACAATGAACCGAAAATGAAAATGAAAACTCGCCGAAATTGATAGATACATAGATATGTTGGTCGGATGCCGGATAGTTGGATCCATGGCACATGAAACTGCAATTTTCAGCCATTGTGCGCGGCTCCGGTCAGTGATTGTTTGGACTGTGGACAGTGGGCCCAAATGTGATTGACTGCGCACACAACTTTTAAGTGGAAACCCGATGACTCACACTGTTTGATCTGTGGCCACGGTGGGAAAAAGTTTGTTCAGCCTTAACGACTGTCGTATTTGCGGACGGAGTTGGATGCGTGTTGGAAGCGAAAGGTGAAGCCATTTGACCAGGTAAACGTTCGGACAGTGGTGAAAAATTATCGAAAGTTTACAACAATGATGCTGAACAGAAACTCTCGGGGGTGTTCGAAAAACCACAGTAATAACTGATTTCCTAATGGTTTCTACGTATTTTTGTATGAACTCACACAGAAATATTTTTAAATACGCAATAATTTGATTGCTTAATATAATATAAAAGAAAATATCTACTTTTACAAAATATTCTTCAAGACATTTACCGATTAGTCTTAGGTCTCTACATATTTGAGTTTCTAAATATTTTAATTTTATGTAAAATTTCTTTCTAAACTAAATAATTTAAATTCCTTTTAAAACTTTTATAATATTTATTCTACATATTTGTTTTTCATGATAACAGTTACCAAACAAATTGCACTTTGCTTTGAACTAATCTGAATTATTTTTGTGACATAACTTTACAGCTGGTAATTGGGTTAAATTAATTATTATCCCCCCCCAAGAGTTTTCATATTCATTGTGGCGCATGAAAAGTGTTGGAAATATCCACTGGCGGCATTGCCTTTTCCCCTTTGCCGTTGAGTTTTCCAAAGGGAGGGAATTCAAAATATTTTCATAAAAGCCAGACAATCGGCCAGAATAATTCACATTTTCGGCCATGCGTTGACACAACCCTCGCACTCTTCCTCCAGCACCGCTCCCAAGAATTTTCCCATAAGCGTATAGGTCTGTGTTTGTTGCATAGTTTTCCCGGGAATTATTGCTGCCGGGGGCCATATTTTCGTATATCGTATATTTTCGTATTTTCGCATTTTCAATTTCTATTGTTGCTCTCATGTCTGGGGCATAGTGCGCGTCGCCTCACACCCCTCGGTGGGGCTCAACTTGTTAATAAAAGTTTACCGATTTTCGGACGTCGCAAGAATGATTACTGCCACACTGCACACAATTTAAAGTTTTGCCCGCTCATACATAAATCAGGCACAAGGAAAATCCCACTCGGCGGCGTTTTCCGACAAAAAAAGGCACAGCGACACAAAAAAATATTGTCCGCGAAAGTTGCCTCCGCTCCGGTGCGTGCAAAGTTGTTTAGTGAGAAACTTCAACTGGACACGGCCGAAACCGCAGTTGGCCAAAACGCAAAATGGTACAAAGTGTGCCATGCGGTTGCGGGCGGGGTGGTCCGCGGTAAAATTAATAAAAGTCGTAATAATACTCGCAATTTCCTTTCAGCGCCGCCCTGCCATCGCGCATTTTCCTCTGCCTTTGTTTCCTCTGCCTTTTGCATAATTTTTTCTCTTTATTTTTTATACAAACACACACATACATATATATATTATGTTTTTTTTTGTGCTGCTGTCCAGCTTTTCCGTTGCTGTGTGGAAATTCCTCAGCTCTTTCTCGATGCTGAACGATGGGAAGTTTTTGATTTAAATAGTTTGGTCCCGGCATTTTACTGCTTGGCTGGCATTTTTGTGCTGCCATCGACTCCTACAAGTCTTTATTATTTTTATTGTGCTTTTTCTCCCCGCTCGGATTCCTTGGCCGCCGGGGCGGATTGCTCGTATTATTATTAGTAAACATTATGGGCAAGGTTAGGTCACGACGGAGTCGCCATAGCGCACCCATTCTCCGGCTGCGGAAGTCGGGCGGCTGGGGCTGACTTATCGTCGCCATTTTCAGCGACGAGTCTTCGTGCATAAATAATTTGTTGGGCATTTATTATTTGTTTTAGGTGTAAATATTTCAAGCTCACAAGTGAAGCGGGCCGAAGAAAAGAGGTCGAGGTTTATAGCTTAATTATTCCCATGCATGAAACGAGCCTCCTTTGACGCCGCTTCCTTCTTGGGACATTTCTTCCAGCCATTGTTCGGTAACCCCTTTTGTGTGGTCTTGGGCTCCTTTTTTTATTCCTCACCAGCACACGCATATAATACATAATTTTTTATGATTTATAAAATGTTTGTTTGTGCGTCTACGCGTCTGCGAACGAAGGGGCCAAGGGTCAGGGGTTGGGGTGTAATTTTAATTATTTCCTACATGTGCGAGGTTTATTAATGGCCACGTCAGCTCAGCTCGGCTTTTCTTTGCCTTTACTCGCAGCTCGGTTTTTAATGGAGGTCAACTTTAGTTGGACGAAAAAAAATGCATAAAGATTTATTGCATTTGACAAGTTTTTGTTAATGATTATGGCACGTGCTATGGTCGCTCTTTTTGCCAAGGTTTACCGACCCCTTTTTCTCGAGTTTAATTTACAATCCCTTTGGGGAGGCAGGCAATAACCTTTCAAGGATGTAGCAAGTGTGTGAGTGCATGGCGAAATATAATTAGTATATATTACTTGTCAAATATAAGTATATCTTACTATTAACATTTTAATTAAATTTATTTAGAGGAAATATATCTAAATAATCTATTGTTTTAGAGTGAAATCTCCTCATTTTTCGAAAGGTGTCAAGTTTTAAAACAATCTCTTTGTATTTAAAAATTTTACTACTTTAAATAAATTATAAATTATAAATAATTTCAACTGTTTTACACAATTTAATAGCTCTAACAATTTTCATTTCATTTCTCTATCCTTAAATTTTCTCACTGTACATTCGTTTAAGATGGTAGTGGTTTTGCCTTATTTTATGAGCTTAATATTCAATATCCTTAGACATGTGTGCCCTTGGCCACCGAAGTCACGCAGTGTCAATAAATTAATATAAATGTCACTTGCCAGACTGCATCCCATAAATTTTTCAATCATTTGGACAACGCAGCAGTTTTTCCGCCGCCCATCGCCCCACACCAGATCTCTCCCATTTCCGGCCACGCCTCCGTAATAGGACGTGGGTGGAAATACCGTTACAAAAGCACAAAACTGATTTGAATTTAATTACTTGCTTGGCATATTTTGTTATTTTCCCGTCCGACCGTTAAACGTTATGCAAATTGCTTCGACTTACAATACAAGAAAATGTTTCTTTTTTGTTGCCATTCTCGCTGACAAATTGTTGATGAACGTTGAATATATATTTTCTTTTCTTATGAAACAGGCGAAAATGGTTGAAAGGGGAGGGTTTTCCCGTGTACTTTAGAGGTGTGTGGGAGGGGGGATGTATAATTGCATTTTCGTGCCGGGGAAAGGGAGACGTTAATGAGCGCCACCGAAACGCGCTGGAATGTCAGTGTTACTAAATCATCATGCCAAAGGCAATGGCCAACACAGCCTTGACGTTTCGCCTAAAATGGGAGGTGGGTGGCCGTGGGTGGTGGGTGGTTCAAATCAGACCTGGTCACAGATATGTATGCTGAGGCTGTAGGGAGGCGGAGGCCTTCGCACACACACATTCGCATATCAGATGTGTCCTTAGCATAGCCAGTGACATTTTCTGCTCCATTATTTTCATCATGTCTGACAGACGACATTTCAACATGCAACTAGCAACTAACGGGGGCAGCTAACACCGCCAGGCTTTCCATCTCGCATCTCGCATTTCCCATTTTCCCCCTTTTCCGGGGCTCCCTCATTTCTGCAGTAACACGTATGGTAACTGTAACCCGAACTGTGGCTGTGAACTGCACACGAAAAAAAGATTACAGTGTGAAAAATAAATCTTTGGGTTTGGTAACTTAAATAAAATTCCAAAAATAATAATAAACAAAAATTTAATGTGTTATAAAATATATAATTAAAGTCGATCAAAAGATGCCAAGATAGCATATACTTAAATAAAAAAGCTACTCAACCTCAGCCACACGAAACGTTGCACCATAGTACAAGCCTTGCGTCTAATAACTTACTCTATGACTTGGTATCTATAATTATTTTCCTTTTCTTGTTCTTGGAGTATTAATATTAATCATCCCAATATATTTATAAATAGAAGTCCATTTTTTTAAACATTTTTTTAAAGGTTTCCTCCTGTGCATTGCATCCGCAAAGTGCTGCCAAGATGGCTTGCCACACTCCTTTTCCTTCTTGCCCCGTCATCCTTCTGCTTGTCTCGTTCTCTCGCTATCCCTCTCTTGATGTCCTTGTGCTCAAGTCGGGCATTTGGTCGTGTCTGCGTTAGACACCAATATATTATGCCATTGTCGTGGTGTGCGTGTCCTGTGCGTAAGTGGCAGTTCCCTGTTGCATATGCCTTGGCCCGTGCATCTGTCTGTGTCTGTGTCCATGCCCCTGTCTATGTCCACGTTGTCTGCCTCTGTTTACGAGTATGTGTGCAGCAGTGCCAGAGCGTTCGTACTCCCACCTAAGAATTTCATGGGCCTTACGTACACCCGCTTATTACCTCACACCACCGACTATAGGGATCCTCGGACACAGCGCCAGAGCGTCCTTGCGACTCCTTCTCACACATTCAGACCATCCCCATTCGCTTAGGTCGAGTCAGCATTTTGCATTGCAAATATTTATACCCTACTTAGGTTGAGTTTTATGTGTGTGCCCATGGAGTTTGCTCTGACTGTCCGATTTCGGAATGAGGCAGATAGCTCAGAGTGAAGCCATGGACAGTGAGGAGGGAGTATGACGAACGAGAAGAGGTTTTAGTTTTAGTTATAGAAATATTAAAATATACTAAGTAATGCTACATAAATAATATCTTATAAAATAATGAAATTAAGAAAATTGCCAATCAGGAAAATAGATACAAATATGCACATATGTATAACATATACATATTATATAAAACTCAAAATAAATCAATTCAAGATATTAAATATGTTTACTATATATTAACTGTGTAATCTGAATTTAGGAGGGTTTTAGGTTTTAAAAAGTATAAACTTGGCAATAAATTAGATTGGTAAATGAATAATAAGTTCATTAGAAAATAATATATGTTTTTGACGTAGAAGAACCCATACTTTTATGTCCTTAATACCGATCATATTAATATAAATAAAGAATATTAATTTGATTCGAAAATCTCCTCATATTTAAATACTTTAAGACGAAGCTAATATCAAGCTAAATATTTCCCTATTTCATATTTTTTTAAATAATATTTTTCGCCCAAATTGAGTTTACTTTTCCACAATTTCCACTGTTCAAGTACTGTGTGTCCTTGTGCATTTTCAGAGCTTCGTTTGGTTTGGTTTTTCCCCTTTTTTGTGAGCCACCACCACCACATGCCATGCAATTAATTTGGTGCAATTGCATGCCATCGAAAATAATATACAGAGATGGAATATTGTAAATGCCATCTAGACATATTTTGCATGCAAATTTGACACTTTTTGCCTCATTATTTGACGCCATAATAATAATACCCGGGGCCATGGCGGAAGGGGGGAGGCCCCCTGGCAGGATGCCGGCATATTTCATTTAATGTGTGTGTGAGTTAATAAGGAAATATCCTTTTACACATGTGACCCTAATAATTTCCCCGAGTTCTTAGGTTCCGAGAGCAGCCTGCATTACTAATAATAATGCCATTGTATGCACGCGTGTCTGTGTGCGGGCGTTAGTATGTGTCCTGTGTGTGTGTGTGTGTGCTGGTGGGGTATTTTGTGCTGTGTTGTGATTTATTGCATTCGTGTGCCAGATTTTACAAATGTAATGCGCCACACTATGGCACTCCTTCTTGGTCCCTATTCCTGGCTCATGCATATGCAAAGTTTCGAATATTTTGTCCTGCGAATATGTCGCAGTGTGTGTGTGTGTGGGGGAGTATCTGTATGTGTGTGGAGGAGTTCTCGCATAAATATTCCATACGGAGTCATATTTCTTTCCTTCGTTTTGTATGCGCTCCACTCTTTCAAAGTGGCGTGGACATACGTGTCGGAATTATTTGACTTCCGGTTTCCCTCTTTTTTTTCTCTCCTTCTCATTCCCATTTCCATTCTCCATTCTCCAGTTTTCGGTTTCAGTTTCGGGGATAAGATGAATATGAAATTTTTATTAGCTTGCAAAAGTTGTAAATGCAAATTTGTTAAGCGAACCAAACACACACGCATCCAGGTCTCCTGTTGCTCGGCCGGAGCATACCTCACCTGGCGCATGATGTAAGCGGAACTTGTCAATTCATGGAGCAGAAAAATCCGGATTTGTTGCATGCATTTATGCCAGGGAGCAATCTCGAAGCTAAAACGTTGTCGCTCGATTGCAAATGCTCACAGGATCTGTGAGGCTGTGAACTGTGATGGCCTCCATTTCAAATATTACGTATACGCATGCTGCCACACACACACACACACACATTTGAAATGGGAATTGCAAAAGGAAACTATCTGTGGCAATGCGCATAACTATGCATAATTGTTGTAAAATGTCTGAACTCGAAAATCTGATAAATTATAACTGCAAAGTTTTTTGAGTGCGCCAGCAAAATTTTAAGCAATTCCAGCCACGCCCAGCCAGGGCCCCGTCTCCGTGCCTCCATAACAGCGGCCCCCCTTTGAAAACGTAACTGAATCCCAGGCAAAGCCAAAAGTTGAAACATATTCAATTTATGACTTTAGATGAAAATTCCCCCTGCATTTAAATCACTTATGCACTTAATCAGTGCACTTAAAATGCAAGAGAAGTGCCACAGCAGAGACACTCTGACAGAAGCCATGAGAAGAAAATCGCAATCATTTTGGCAGGCACTGGTTAGCAAAGTTCGGAAAATGGTCTTGGGAAATTCGAAAGACAATAGATTTTGTAATAATAATACAAATAAAATATATAAGTTTTTTA
The DNA here is from genome assembly GCA_018904565.1 of Drosophila tsacasi. Lineage (NCBI taxonomy): Eukaryota > Metazoa > Arthropoda > Insecta > Diptera > Drosophilidae > Drosophila > Drosophila tsacasi. The sequence goes on from JAEIHY010018522.1 coordinate 34,073, forward strand.
ATAGGTTATTATTAATAACATTAAATTAGTTCTGAATATTTTAAGAGGGTGCATAGCCTTAAAGCACTTTTCAATCATTGCCTTGCATCTCAAAGAAAATTGTTAAAAAAAAAATATTTTTTTATATATAAAACATAGTTTTACCATGTAACATTTAAATTAATTTAATTAATATTTATATTAATATTTAAAGAAATGTTTGAGCAATTTATAAAGAAATAAAAAAGAATTCGCCCAACGTGGGGCTCGAACCCACGACCCTGAGATTAAGAGTCTCATGCTCTACCGACTGAGCTAGCCGGGCATTCGAAACATGGCCAGCCAAAGTTCAGCCAACATCCAAGACGGTCTAAGAAAAAAAAGAAAATCTAAAAATGGACTACAAATATGTATGTTTATATTTATATTTAAGAAACTATTTGGGATTTCAGAAATATAAAACAAGAACAAGAATGGTGATCTATAAATTCCGATTTATTATAACTTATATAAATATGCTTTAAATAAATATTTCCCTTAGCTTGCAGACCAGTGTATATCCTGGATTGCGTGTACGCCATTTGATTTTAGATTGCTTTCGGGTTGGCCAGAGCCAAGAGAAAATGTTGACACTTTTGAATACGCAGTATAATGGCTGGCGTTCCCCCTGTCCCCTCGATCAACAATCGATTCGATTCGATATATAGAAGAGTATATTTACATGTGAGGTCTGCAGGAATGCATTCACGGCCGACTCCTTGGCCCAGAAGTCCCGCAGCGTCGCCTTCTCCGGCGGCTCCCTGCCCGGATAAGCGGTCATCTCCGTGGTGGTCGATTCGGCGTACATAGATGTCGATTGCTATTACAATTACACTCGCACACGCACCCGCACACTCGGACCAACGCTTACACACACACACACCCTAGGTACTGGCTACTTAGCCTAGTTTTTGTGTATATTTCGGCTTTATTCTTGGCAGGGCCACACGCCTTGACTCAGATTCGGCTTCGGATTCGGATTGGGAAATAAATGAATTTAGAGCACGTGACAATTTGCGCCTTGATTTATGCGCCAAGGTCCCTTGTCGCTGCTTATTTATGCTATTTTTATTTTTGGCCGTAATTTGAATAATACGTCCGTATAAAAAAGCATTTATCACCGTTGATATAATTAATGTCACTTGCACAAACAACACAAGGCAACAGCAGAAATGTTTGATATGATGCGGGGAGGCAGCATATTTTCGGAAATTAAATTGCTGCCTCGACGATTGCGATTCCGATTGCGATTGCTCTGGTGCGTGGGAGCAGGGCAGAGTCCTTGTCGCGAACTGTCCTTTTTCGTGGCCAGAGAGACAGAGTTGGCCATGTAACCGCATTAGCCGCTGCTAGACACCAAACTGTGCCTACGGTCCTACTCAAAGTCCTGAAAGTCGCTGAAAAGTTTCCCAGCGGCGCGTTTTCCAAACCGCAGCACACAATATGACGCAGAATATTGCACTGCATACATAAACATAAACAAAGGGGGTAGCGGGGGGAGGTAGGGAGGGAAAGTGAGGATTTGGTTGGAAAATGGAAAACGGCCAAGAAGAAGAAGAAGAAGCGTCTTGACACGTCAAGCCTGTGTGAGTGTGTATTTGTGACATGGTCTAATGGCATTTCCAAATAGCTTAGCGCAAAAACTTCATACAACACTCACTCTCGCTCACACACACACACTCGTACACTCACTCACACTCTCTCAACTTGTCAGGCCATCAACAACGACAACAACAACAACAACCATAACAACAAGAGGAACAGGAACAACAACAGCGACTACAGGCTACACCAACAATGGCGACGTTTCAATTGCATTTCCGTTTGTACCAGTTTTCATTTCAAAACTCATAAGTTTCAGACGACATCAACGACGACGACGACGACGTGACCAGCGGGCTCCTCTGCCTCCGGTCCTCCTTATTTTTCTTACATAGCAAGAAATTTTTATATAATTTATGCTAAAAATGTCCAATAAAGGTATTCCGAGCAAGAACTTTTCATACTTCACAGGACATAAAAAAAAACAATTAAATGCAATTGAAACATATGAAAGGATTACAAACTCATCATAAATAATTAAAATTATATAAATAAGTTTTAATTTATTTGTAATGTGCATTAAAGCCTTAAATACCGTTAAAACCTATCGCAGTTTTAAGAATTAAACTTTCCTTTTGGTCTAACTTTTATTTTTTGAATTTATTAGGAAGTACTTTTCCCGTAGTTCTTTAAGAATGGATTTTCTATATTTTTTATGCATAACATAATACACTTGTTTATTTCACCCATTCTAGAGTTTAAGTTATTATTCTCCTAGTTGCTAGTTTTTTGCACAGTGCAGCTAAGAAACACGCTGTGGCTGACAGCGCGGGACAACTGTTTGCAAATTCTAAAAACTTTTCAATATGTTTGACGACGTGTGCCATTCACAATGGGTGGAAAACACTTTTTGCTTGTTTAAGCGAAGGTGGAAAACGGTGTAGGTATATTCGCCAGGTAAACGAGAAAGTTTTCTTGAGGAAATAATGGATGGCTGCGAATAAAGATTATGTAAATATAAACATTTCAGAAAATATTAAAGATATCCAAATATTTTAAGTTGAATATGCTCTAAAGACTTTTCTTGCTTTTTATATCAGAAATTTTCTGGGGAATATGGTTTCTAATCTTATAAATGCACAAACATTGCTGTTAAATCTGCTTGGAATTATAAGAATTATATGTATTATTATTATTATATGTATTTAATTTGTCCCTGGTTTCTTTTAACCATTTTCCCCGCGTTACGAATTACTTTTTAAAATAAACCACATTTTAACAATTTTTTTACAGCTCCGAGTGGCACGCTATAAAAACTTTGAAGAGTGATGCCAACGCTATAGTGCTTTTTATCGGGCTAACTACATTTTAGTTCCCCTGTGCAGCGCAGGGCAAGCTTTGGCCCAAGTGAAAGTTGTTGTCTATGTGAAAAACAACGGAAGTTTGCCACCCCGAACAACCTCAACCCTTACACCCACTCCGTCCGTCCTTTGGCCACTATCCTAGCCCGGTACTTCCACTTTACCACTTGAGCCGCTTGACAACTTTCACCATTAGCGGAACAACGGACAAACACCAGCACACTCACTCACAATATGGCACACACAAGTCGAATTTGTAGTCAGCGCCATCAATTCGAGTTGAAGACATTCCCCAACCGCCCAGGCCACCATTTTCCCATTTCCCAACCCCCTTTTGAGCTGGAGGAGGCCTGTGTTTTATTGCCCTGTGCGCTTTGAGGGCGACAAGAATGTTTGGCGAGTGCTTTACAGCACCACGGTCCGGTGGATTGAGTTGTTTTGCATAGTTTAAAGCGAGTGACGTCAGTGGCAGAATTATGAAAATATCATAAGTCGCAGAGGAGAGAGCCCGGGCTGCATTCCTAACCCCGGGTAACTGGTCTAGGGGCCTGTAAATAATTTATTTATACCCCCTCCAGCTCATTCACCGCCTCCAACGAGTCCTTCACCAACGTTTAGTCGACTTCCCCTTCTGTGGGGAATTTGTTGTCATTTATTAGAGTTGCTGCCAGTTGGCCACTTGCTTTTTTGGCAACAACCGAGTCCGTGTTGCCAAACGTGGGGCGAGCGAATAAACAAATAGCCAAATAAGCAGGGGCTACAAAAAATATTTCTGCAAATTCTAATTACTGTCATTTGGCTCTGGTTTAAGTTTTTCTCGCCGGCTGCGGCTGCGGCTACAGATCTTGGCAACTTTTGCCAAGGGCCAGCATAAATTGGCTTTCATGCAGCCAAAAACTTTTCCCTGCTTTCTCTCTTTCTCTCTCTCTATGGTTTTCTCTCTTTGTTTTTGATTAAGTTAATATATTTTAATTTTGTTTTATGGCGGGTAGCAGTAGTAAAACGAGTGAAATTATTACAGCTCATCTTAAACAAAACAAAAGTCGTTTGCCATTTATGGACCAGTTAAAGTGGCAGACTCCTCCTAAATGGGGGAAGGGGAAATGAGAGCTTCGTCGATGATTTAAATAGCCAATCCAAGTTCCCCTTTTTCCGGCACGCGGCAGGCAAATAAGTTCAACCCTTTTTATGTTGCTCACTCGATAAACTTTTATAGTTCCTGTTACTGTGGCACTTGCTCTCCTCCAATTGATATGCCGCGGGCCAGGCGTCGCTTAAACTGTCCTCGGCTATTTATTTAACCCCGGTCTCCGCGCTGTTGCTGCTGTTGCAATTAAAAACGCTGATATATGTTCTTTTTACAATTCAATAAATTTACGCAATGCTTTACTGTTGCCAGTCCCCGTCCTGGCTTTTAATGCAATATTTGTGTTCGCCTGTGCGCGCTTTTTGTATACAATTTATTTTGACTCTGTGGCGCGGCGAAACGAAACGATTCAGAATCTTGCAAACCAATGACAGTTTAATTAATTGCCGCACTGTAATGCGTTTTAAATTGTCATGTTTATACGGAAAAATGCTCGGCGAGGGCCTGGGTCCTTTGCTGTCCGTGGACACGGCACGTCCTGTATTGTCAGTATGTGTGTGTGTGTGGGTGGGTGGCTTAATGCCCGATTGCGGGACAATGGTGGAAAATCGAGAGTAATAAAGCAACACAACTATATTTTCATTGTGCTGGGAACACTGGCGATGGGTGCAAAGTGCTCTGAAGAAGTCAAAACAAATAGTTGTGGTCTAGCGAAATGAGAAAATGAGAATGAACATGGTTTTCCAAGTCAATAATAGAGTCTATCTATTTTCTATTTCTAAAAAGGAAGTAAATAATGAAAGGAAAATTGTTAATGAAGTATTAAGCAGCAAGTTCAGTCCTTCTTAAGTATGGTTTAAAAAATGACTAAGATATTTTGTAGTCTAAGAAGGTTTTCTGATGCTTTGAATTATATTTGCATCTCTAGGATTTTCTTTTAATAAAATTTAAAAAATGAAGCAGCTATTTTACAACTATTTTTAATGCCTTAATACCGAAATCATCCCATGGTAGAACGTTAATTCATGTGTGTGTTTATGGGCAGATGCCTGGCTGGCTTGCTGACCGGGTAATATTGTTTTACATTTGTGTTTCATTGTTTTTAATAATTGTTATTATTGTTCGGGGCTGTTTTTCGATTTCAACACCTACATATTTTCATAGGAATTTGCACATGCGGTCGTGAGCCCCATTCTCCACCCTCTGCTCGCATCGCTAATGCAATTTCAATGGCCACAAACTACAACAACGGGCAATTTAAATGTCAACCGCAATGAGGAGGATCGAGTGAATATATATATATATATATCTATGTGAACATGCACATATTTATGCACCTCATCAATGGAATGTGTGAATGTGTGTGAGTTAAGCCTCGGCATGCAACTGTTCTGATTTGATAAGACGCTTAAGTGCTTCGTTGGACTAATTTATTAAAGTGCTTTATTAATGCCCTTACGAAATCCCTGTCCCCGATTGCGTCGTGGCATCTGGATGCTCCTAATTGTGAGTCCTGCCCGAAGGAAAACACAACGTCGTCTCAACACCGCATATACTACTACTACTACTACAGCAGGGACAACGGCATTCAGCAGTCGCCAGGACAATGGCGGTCTGGGTCACATTTTCCGAGCCAATGCGCCTGCAACACGGCGAATGCGTAATATTAATAGGCGTATACGTAAGCAAAATCTCTTGGCAATCTGCCTCCTCCGCTCCCTGTCCACGTTTCCATGGCTCATGATGTCGCCGTCGCCGTCGCCGTAGCTTTTGCCATAATTGCAAAACGCCTTAAGGCTATAGACGCGTTCGAGCCTATATACACATGTCCATACATATTTAAGCACATAATTATTACTTCGGTGGGTAGGCCGAGAATTTGCCAAAGAATTCGTCCTCTTCGGGGTTAAATGATCCTTAATAATACGGATTAATTTGGTTATCTATTGTGAGAAGGCCTTTGAACATCTAAGACGATGCCAAGCATAATTAGAGGAGATGTGTCTGATAATTAGCAGATAGATAAGAAGGTTCTGTGGCTTAATAAAAACGGTGACTTTGTGGGTATGGTTTTATATTAAGGATAAGATTATAATGAATGTCTTTAATGGATTCCATTAACATTTAATATTATTCATCTATTAAATTTAATTATTGTATATATTTATGTATAATTAATGAGTATTTGTTTAGTTAAATCATGTAACTTGATTTGTTGTGTAAATATTTAAATAAAATATCATAAAACCAATTTTATTTAGTAATTTTACCGCATTTTCATTTACTGGCAACTTTACAAACCACCCTATACTCCACTGAGATAACATTTACGCCCACTGCCTTATGAATGCACCTTCATTATGTGCTCACCAAAATAAACACTCACAGGTATATATGTATATATATATAGTACTCTTGTCCATGATACATATCCGCAAACATGCGTTTATATTGTTCAACAATTTGGCGGCTCAATTTGAACTTGACTTCAATTAGTCTCCCAGGCGTGACACAAATTGTTTGTTATTGTCCCTCGGCCTGAAAGCCATTTAATCAAAGTAATGTAATTTTTCAATAATCGAATCTATACGCAGACCGAAGCAATTATTCCGGGGCCCTTTCATTCGACCTGATTGGCAAACAATTTTAAATGAAAAAGTGCAGCGAACAAAAAAATTGGCAGCGAACAACAAATTAAGAATGCGATGAAAGGCGGCAATTAAACGGTAAAAATCCAGTGGCCAGGATGCGATTTTCCCCGACCCCTGCTGCGTCCCCTGGTTCCTCTGCTGCTCCAGAATCCCCTGAATATCCTGATGCTCTGCAGCAGTTACGTGTGCCAACTGTCAATGCAATCAGTAGCCGTAATGCTGCCCGGGCGGACAACTCAAAAATGTAAATCAAGCATGCCTCTGATGACGCAGTCAGAAAATCATTAAAATGAGCCCACAATGGCTCCGGCCAGCGAAGAGTCAGCAGTGGACAACAGGACACAGGCACAGCGAGGCTTAAAAAAAGGACGAGTCTGTGAGTCTGTGTTTATATTTGTGTCAAGCAATTAAAAAATCATTGCAGCAGCAGCAAACAAGCGGGATAAGTCCCAGCAAGTCCACCGAGTGATGGACTATAAAGTGATGCTTAAATGTTATATGTTATTAAGTTTTATAAGCCTACTAAAGCGGATAAATTTAATTAAATACGACTGGGGGTTAATTTACAAATACTACCTAGCTTATATATAGGAATATTTTATAGTAAATGATAATGATAATGATTCCAAAAGCGGTTTAGCCATGTTTTTATAAAGGATCCTTTTATATTTCCCTAACATAATACCATTTAATAAATATACATAATTCAAAAATAAATAATAGTTTCATGTTCAAATAAAACCTCCCTTCCTTGTACCCCTTCAATGGGTATTGAGTATAAAATGCTCTTGTAATTGTGGAGCAGACGCGTCATATACACCCAAACGCGCATTACTCATACGGCCCGGTGGCCCGAACCTTTTGTTAAAGCGAGTGCAAGTGCTGCTGGGCGGAAATTCAGGTGGAAAACGTTAAGGGAGGGGTTAAGTGAAGAGGTTGGGCTGGCAAAAAGGCAGTGGCGTCGGCGGCAACTGAGATTTTGTCGTGGCGTTGTAAGTGAAAAGGATCACGACCACGCAAATGCGCAATTTATGTCGTCAGGTGCAGTCAACGGACACAGCTGTCCCGGCCCCTCGTCAGCACCTAGAGCAGGCCATAACGGGTAGCTTTTCCACCGCCCCCTTAACCGGGTTATAGCTATAGCTAGCCAACTATCTGGACCCACACCCAGCTCCCAGCTCCCTCAGCACCGGTTCATCCACATTTCACATCCCTGGCGCGTGCAACACGTAAATGGCAGCGAAATTTATCAAACGCTTTATAGCCCGAAGGCAAGTCCGAAGTTTTTGGCTTGCTGCGGTCTGGGGCGGTGAGGAAAAGCCGGGAAATAAAAGAGGCTGAGGTGGCGGCACACACACGTGGCACATGATGGGTTTGTTTGGGCTTAATCTTGTTCACATGTCACTGCAGCTTGTTTGGTCATAAGTTGCCCGGCTGCCCCTCTCCCCCACCCAATGGAAGGTGGAATAGAAAAAATAATTGACGTGAAATCTGGGCGATTACCACCCACTCCACTGACCGCCGCCCACTTTATATGCAGTTAATTACAGCGGCGCTGACCTTGCGTGCTGCATGCCCGCATTTTGGCTTTTGTTCTCTTGGCATGCCGCTCACGTCTGTGCCAAAAATCTTAATTTCTCTGCGGCTCTGCGTGTCCGTTTTCTTGGCCAACACCGTTTCCTTTTCTGTGTTTTTTTGTTTTTTTTTTTTTTTTGGGTGCAGCTCCGTGGCGGCCAAAGTCCTGGCCATCATTCATAATTGGCGTGCTGCACCTTTAAGGCGTATTTATGGCACAGTGGCATTATCGGGCCTGCCTGGGACTGGCTGCTAAATTGCCTGATATATATGTCCAATTTGGTAACAAAACTGCCTAGCAGTGGGGAATTTAAATGGAACTTCATATTGGGGTCAAGAGAGGAATTTATAAATTGCATTGCAGCCATTTTCGGGGAGGGTGTGGTGTGGTGCGGCGTAAAGGATGAAAAATAAGTTGAATAAAAAATTCCATCTCTTCGAATGCAATCTTAATTCATTTTCCAGAAAGCCCAAACATTGGCTCTCTCCGTTTTGTAATAACTAAATTGCATGATTCACTTGTACTTTCACTGCAAAATTGGTTTCTAATGGAATTCTGCCTTTGGGGTCAGCTGGGAAAGTTCAAATTTCCATGAAAAATCAACTTTCCGAAGTTGTGAGAATAATAAAAATATAAGAAAAATATTTATTTTTATGTTATGCTGACTTGTTGTTGGCCTTATAAATAAAGCTACCATTTTGCTCTTGTTTTTCTTTTAATGGTTTTTATTTTTCAAGAAATCTGTCAGTGTTTTAATTTTTGAAAAAAATATATCTGGCATGTGAAAACTATAACATTTTTAGCTTGTAGTAAACTAAAAATGATATACCCAGAAAATAAGGAATCCTAAGGGCTCTCCTAGATATTTCTGACATCTCAACAATTTCCCTTTTGATTTCTATTTAATTTAAGACATTTTAAACCTTTGCTTTTCCCTCAAAGATATAAACCCCAAACAAATTATAAGAATATGGAAATTAAAAATGTTTTGAGATGGGAGAAAGGAAACTTGAATTCCTTTCGGAGGATGCTAACAAATTCCATTAATGCTCGTTAATCCCATCCACAGTGTTTCGCCCAAAGAGTTTTCCGCCCATTGTCTTGGTGGAAATTCCTCTGTCTCAGCCCACTGTTTTCACCCTTCGACCTTCGCAGCGTGTTGGCTGTGGGGAAATTTAAATTTTGATTACAAACTGTGAGCATGAAGCACTCCACCCACTCCGTGTCCTGGCGCCCAGCAGAGCAATTATTTGGTGAGCTTGACAAGGTTAATGCAATTTGCTGCACCCAAAATCATTCAAATTTCCCGGGTGGCAGCTAGCAGGTGGGCGTCACGCATGCCTGGTTGAATAAATTATCTTAAATGATTTCGTAAACAGTTTTTTTTTTCGGCCGCAAAATGAATTTATATTATTAGCCAGAGCTTCCCGGCTGCACTTTGCGTCTTTTTCCTTGGGCCTCCTCTCGGCGGACTTTGCATACATTTTTAATTTCCCTAAGTGAAACGCCACAAGTTTTCAAATTGGCCTTTTTCGCGTGAGTTCGCCCGCAGTGCCGGCTGATTTTCTATGCATTTTCCCATTTTCCCCATTTGATGTGTACATATATATATGAGTCCGCCTGCCATTGTTCTTTGTAGCCTTTTGTACCAAGGCGTGGAGCCTGCGGATCGCGACCTCACACACAACGGAGCTCCGGAGCTGTGGAGCTGCGAAGCCCCTTTTGGTTGCCGAGGAGAGCGCCGCTGGCTCATCATAAGTTTTGATTTTGAGCGGTGCTGGGAGAGGATGAGGGGCCTTACACTATGAGGGAACTTATATAAATTCAAAAAGAACCTAGATTTAAAATAAATCTCTTAATTTGATAATTTTTAAGATTTTTACAACCTCAAGAGATCAATTTCTTGCTTGCCTTCAATGTCAGGTCTCTGTGCTAATAATAAGCATACAAATCATGCCTTAAGGATAACAAATTTGTATGATAATTATAAGTAAGAAATAAATTATTAAAAAAAAGTCTAATCAATAATTTTAAAACCCTGATCTTTCCCAGTGTACGCTGCCTGCTCCATGCTGTGCTTTTGTTTGCCAGCCGCGGGCAAGGCGCGGAATTGCCTTTGCCGTTGCAACTCGCAAGTTGAGGAGCCGTCGTAGTGGATCCCGTGGAGGAGCCCCGAGGAGAATCTACAAACTAGCGGGGCTCGGTGGTTCTGGGGATGCTTGGAGTGGAGTGTGTGCTTGCTGCTGCTGCTTCTGCTTCAGTTTTTTTTTAAGCCTGCGCCACTCTTTGTCTTGGACACTGGCAAAGTCTCTGACTTCCGTGACTGCATTAGACGCATAGCTGGCTTTTGACATGCTCTTTATCGATTATGGCTTGCTGCCACGCCCCCAGCCGCTCTCAACCCACAACCTCACTTGGCCAAAAAGAAGGTGGAAACTTTTTCAATAGTTGTTCCCAGGACATGCAGGATGTGCGGACACTTGATTGCTGCGCCCGCATGCTGCCATGTGCTTTGTGATTTGTGCAGACTTATTTTTTTTTTGGCCAGCTGCCTCGGCCAGATGTCAAAGCCAGCACGGTCCTTTAAGCCATCTGCTGAGCAGTAAGGACGGACTAAGCGAAGGCAATGATTGAAATTTATGCGAAAATCAACAATTGAGAGAAGGAGCTGGCCAAAAAAAGTAAGTGGCATTTATAGACGAGATGAAGGAAAAATATTATCAACAGTAGATTGACAGGATTCTGATTTTATTTCCAGGGGAATTGTGGGTATTTTTGAGATGAAATAAATTAAATATTTTAGTGAAGAAAATTGTCTGTACTTTTTAAACTTTTATTTAATATTTTATAAAAGGATGAGAAGAATCCTTTTTTCAGCATATGTTAATGAGTAAATTTAGAGAAATCTAAAAATAGTTTTAATTGCTTACTTACTTATTGTATAAAATGTATTTGTTTCTAGAAGTCTTTAAAAATTCCTTTTTTTGAATCCCTTACCTTAGCCCTGAGTCCCTCCACCGTCTTTTGATAGATCTATCGATAGACTTCCATCTGACCCTTTTTTCCTTGAAGAGTTATAGTTATTTTCCCCCCACATGTGTGCTGGCTCGTGCTGGCTTAGTTCTCTAAGAGCAGTCCGCTCTCTTAGCCACTTTTGCAACTCTCGAGTAAGCCAACTCTCGCTCGACCATAAAAAGCTAAGACCTAATTCCCGACTTGCCCTCGTCCCAGGCCGCAGCTCGTGCTAATTGTTGGTATTGTTTCCCTTAGCCAGCAACTCCCACGGTGCCGTGAATGAGTGAGTGAGTGAATGGGAGCGAGAGAAAAGGAAAGTGCTTGCATGCAAAAATGCGACCCCCGAGCCGCCACCTGCCACCGCCGCCCACTCCGGCCCCCCCAAGGACGTCCAAGGAAGAGGGAGCAAAACAAAGAAGCCAAAAGGCGAGCGCCGACGCCTTTGATTTTTAGGCCAAGTGACCAAGTTTCTCACCCATTTTGGAGTGGGACGCTGACCGCAAAAAACTAAAGAACGCTGAAAGCTGAACGCCAAAACCTCGTATATAGTTTTATGTATGCCCAGCACACACACACACACACACACACACTCGGCACACTCACCGAACACTCACCAAAATTATACCAAAATATTCAAATTTATATTGATTTTGCTGCGCTAACGTGAAAAAACTCACTTAAACTTCAAAAAAAATATTATGGAAAATGCTGAGTGCAGAAATGCATGCGAATCTCGGACTCACCTTGAAGGCCTTGAACGAGGAGACCACATAGAAGGCCCCATCCTCCAGCTCATCCAGATGGTACTTGCGATCCCCGTCCATGGAGAAGACATAGCGTGCTCCCCGCGGCAGGTCCATCTTGGGCGAAATCTTGTCCAGCAAGTTGTCCAGGGAGGTTACATCTCTGCCGGGACGGTAGCGCAGCTCCACGCCGGGAAAGAACGGATCCCCATTGCGGTAGAAGACCACCCGGCGTGCCTTCCAATACGAGAGATTGTTGTAACGCGCTGCTGCTGCACTGGAGATCTCTGGCCGGGACTTGGAGCGCACCAGCGGCACCACCGGTGGCTGCTCCGAGGTCTCGCTCATATTGTCCGGATAGCCGGGACTGATGGCACGGCTCTGGCGGCCACTGGTTGCTCCTCCGCCTCCTACGCCGTTCCGCTGCTGCCAGTAGTCCGGCACCTGGCGATCGACCTGCTCGCCGGCTGCTAAGTCCTCCTCCTCATCATCCTGGACGTTCTGAATCCGGAAGCTGGAGGACACAGGGCGCTTGGAGGGACTCTTGGCCGGACTGCTGCGGTTGCTGTCGTGTCCGTTCCCGTTCCCGTTGATGTTGCTGCCGTGCTTGTTGCCGTGGCCGTTGTGCTGCAGATTATCATCCAAATGGGGCTGCGTCGGTGGCGGCGAAACGTTTCCCTCGAGCGGTGCGTTCGGACTAATTTGTGGCATTGTTTGGCCGCTCAGAGCGGACTCGTTACTGCCAGCTGCCAGGCCATCGCCAGCACCACCTCCTCTGGCTTCACCACCTCCTCCGCCGCCTCCTCCTCCTCCACCACCGACATCCACCTCATCCTCCATGTTATGGGCCTGGCTCAGACTGGTCATGTAGTCGTCGTTCTCTTCGTGGGACATTGTCCTGGTGTTGGTGTGCAGAAGCACTCACTTCGGCGTTCTCTTAAGGCAATTTCCCTGGCTCACCACCTGGCTTTTAGCTTAGCTTACCTGGTTCCTTTGGCTCACCTGGCCCACCTTGCGTGCTCGGTTTGTTGTGGTCAAAGGAATCGCTAAGGGCAGCGTCGTCGCGTCGACGCAATGCAAAAATGTGGAGCGCAAAAAATGTGAAGCCACTTCTTGGAGTTTTCCTCTTAGCTTTCGTTTTCGTCCGCAGTCGCTGGTTGTCCAGCGCGGAGTCAAGGAGCTGTAAGCTGCAAGTTAGAAATATATGAAAGGGATTTGGAAATCATATCAGAAATCTCACCTCACTTTAAAGCATTTTTGCAAACAATTTAGAATTTAGGTTTCATAAGCTAAGAACTTGCGAACAATTTTGAAACCCTAAATTAGAAAAAGTTTTTATAAATTTATTTTATTTATTGAATGAATTTCTTATGCTTTACCTGCTTTAATATAAATAATAATATATTTTACCAGGCTTTGCTGTTTTTAAAAGCTTTTGAAACTCAATATTATTTTGCTTTGATTTTAAAGATTTCTATGAGCAAATGTAGTTTTCATTTTTATATAAAATTATTTTTGAAACATTGATGAAGTTTAATATTAAGACCTTATGACATAAGACTAAATTTGATATTATTTAACTAATTAAATTTAAAACTAACTCACAAAAAAATCCGAAAAGACTTGAATCAAAGATACAAATTAAGCAACAAGATAAAACAAGGCTTAAAAATTCTTTTATAAATTATATAAATTAGTATTCTACAAAATATATTATTTATAAAGTTTAAATATGTCGAATTTTCTTTTTTAATAGCAATTGAAAGTCAGAAATGGGCATCTTTTATGAATAAAGGCAAATACATTTAATAAATATTATTTTGAAAGGCTTGAAGCCACCGAAGTTATGTTATTTAATTCAGCAATATCGCCTATTGGGAAGATGGTACCCCTAATTGCCTCATTCATAATCCGGTAACAAATCGTACATATGTTCCTGCTCTTGTCCGTCTCAAGGACTGCACTTAGAAATATCAACTGTTAACCATGTCCTCTCACCCTTTGCCCAATCGATATGCCACGAGCTCTCGATGCAATGTGTCCAATGCTCCCATTGCCCAGGGCCTCTTCAGAGTCCTGGTCCGTGCACCCAGTGCTGCCTGCTCCCGGCTCCTCACTACTCTCAGCTCCCTGCTCCCTGCTCCACGGGTCAATTCAATGGGCTGTCCGGCGAGCAGCACTTGCCACAGCCTTTGTCCCGGTAAACAGACCGGAGACCGAAGAGCCCCACTCAACCATTCGGCGTGGGCACTACAAACATTCACACTTCTGCGGGCCAAAGGGATGGGGGGATATGGAATGGGAGCGAGGTACGGGAATGGTACACCGAACTGAGTTCAGGGTTCAGAGTTCAGACCTGCTCCACGTTCGCTGGAGAGGCCGAAAATATCGCGTATTATTTGCCCTGCCTTGCCTTGCATTGCTATTTGCCGTGAGCACGTAAAAAAATGGGTCGAAATTGGGAATATAAAGTTTTATGAGATAATAAAGTTATTAAAAAGCTAAAAATATATTTAAGAACATATACATTAAGTGTTTAAATGCTTTCAAAGAAGAAGTTTAAAGGATATTTCATGGCTTTAATAGTTTTAAGCACACACAAACCAAAAAAGTAATTATTTTAGCCGTGTAGGGATATTTTACTAAATATTTTAAGAATAAAATTCATTTAATGCTGCTAGACTTAATAGAAACGTTAACAAAAACTTAACTTTCAAATGGGGAAAAATTGTTACAATTACTTCCTGTTTACTTAGCTGTTTACTCTCTAGCTGACATTATCACAACAATACAACAATACTTTTAATAGTTCAACAAATATATAAATTAAATGTTATCTTTATATTTATTTTACATTCCCCCTTTTAGAGCAGTGCAGCCAGTGGTAAGCACCGTAAAATTGCAGACGGCTGGGAACAAGCCGACGACTCCCGGCTTAAGTGGCATCGGCATCGGTCTCCTGTGTCTTTGACCACTTCGCACTCACACACACACACACACACACAGCTCAGCTCACTAACAACCATTCAGACACACACTCACATACACCCACAGACAGGGCCTGGATCCTGGCTCCAGGTCCTTTTCATTGCATTGGAATTTCGTGTATTTTACAATTGCAACAAAAAATAAATATTTGTTGGCAGCGGGGGAATTCTTGCTGGCGGGGCCCTTTTTCATCCGATTTTTTGTTGGGGGGCTTTCACCTGTTTTTATTTTCTTTTTTTGGGTGGCGCTTTTGGTGGGTTTCAGGCTGGGCTGCCTTACCTGTTTTATGCAAATTTGTTTTTATTGCAACACGTTGCACGTTGCTTCCCCTTTGCCTCGCGTATTTATGGCCGTGGACGATTTTTTGTATATTTTTTTGTTGTTTGTTGGTCCGTCCGGCGAAAGTGGCGCTGTGGCTTCTTTTGCGGCAATTAGGTTAATGACACTTGGCTCCGGCGGTTGTTGCTTTGGGTTATTTATGCACAAACAGTTGTTGCAAGCAGCATCCTGCCTGCTTCTCCGCCTCTACCTCTGCCTCTGCCACTTCCGCTAATTGCCTATCAATCAGCCGCAATTGTGTCCACTTGTTTTCGGGGAGCCTGAATCGGGGAAAACACTCACGGATAAACACATT
This sequence comes from Drosophila tsacasi, assembly GCA_018904565.1. Classification (NCBI taxonomy): domain Eukaryota; kingdom Metazoa; phylum Arthropoda; class Insecta; order Diptera; family Drosophilidae; genus Drosophila; species Drosophila tsacasi. The sequence continues at coordinate 49,688 of JAEIHY010018522.1, forward strand.
TACTTGAATCAAATTTAATGAACTCGAGATGGCGATGGCGATGGCTGGAGTTTATTAAAACATCTCTCTCTCTCCCTTTTTGGTAAGAAGGAAGTTTGGCGCAAAACAAAAGTGCGAAACTTTTGCTTACTTTTCTGGCGTTTACCGCGAATGCACAAGAAGAAATTCCGTGTGGCAACTTTGCCGGTCAAAGTGTTTTTGAATTGTGTTTCGAACTGCGCTGCCTGCTGGCTTTTCTGCTGCTGCTTTTCCCGCTGCTGCTGCTACTACTGCTAGTTCCCCGCCCTTGCCACATTCCGTGTTGCCCTCGCTGCCTTTTGTCCACTCTAAATTTCCTCGGCGACGCAGCCAATTTTCTTAGAGAGTGCCTTTCCTTCTCTTTCTGCCGCCTTCTGCGCGAATCGAATTACACGTTCGCCTTTGTGTGAGTGACTGACTTATGGGGCTAACTGCCCAACTCCCCATCTTTTCCCCACCCAGAAGGAGGCTACCCTTCTCCGTCACTAATTGTGCCCTGCTTAGGAAAACCGCAAGCCCATACTCGCACACACACACACACACAGGTATTGGTGTAAAAGGAAAATCCTAGGGGGCCATTTGTTAGGTGCTCCTAACCATTTGGCTTCTTCACCTTTCCCATTGCACCATTGCCCGTTGACCAGGGGCGTAGCTATAAGCAGGGGGTTAAGCTACCCTACCTAGCTCCTCTAATTATTCGTTGCCAGGAGAGGGAGAGAGAGAATGAGATTCTCGGCTCTGACCGATTGATTAAGGCTTCTTAGTCTTGGCTGTGAAAAGCTATTTCCAAGGAGCTGGAGGCCAGGAAAATGTTTACGATGACAACTCCGCAGGTCCATCTAGAGGTAATCGTTCAAGCCATTCGAACCCCCTGCAGCTCAAGGCACTTGGGTTAAGGCGTTAAGGTTTAATTTAATTAATTCTAGGTAGTTTAAGTTTATTTGTACAGGCTTAAAAATATAGTGCAATGTATAAAAATAATATAAGCAATGAACAAAGCTTCGGGAAGTCGAAAATCTTAAACCTTAGCTTTCTGCAATTTAATAAAGAAATCCGAAACGTAAGTCTACTACTTAGTAGTATACTACTTTCAATTCAACAAGATTTTCGGTTGTTATTTTTATAGTAATAAATTAGCATTTAGATTCCAAGGCTCTAAAAAATATGTTGTTATTTTTAAAGAATTTTTAACAAAAGAACATTTGATTTTGTTCATTTTTTTTAAGATTTAATTTTTAGGATTTTAATGGCGTATTATTCCTTCACCCTTTTCTTATTTATTTGTTTATTTATTATTATTTGTATCAATCACGTGTTTTTTTTACTATCTAATGCCCTAAAGAAGGCCTGAAAAATACGTTTTTTTGTAAATTAATCAATCTACATATACATCGATATTTTTATGTGACAAATTTTTTTGACAATTCAAAGCTAAAAATAATCAAAGCTCATCAAAAACACCGTACATTTTCATTTTAAAAGCTGTTTTGTGTTAGTTTTTATACGGTTAATAAAACTGCATACTAAATTTAAAATTAAAAAAAGATAATAAAATTGTATTCAATTTTTACAATGTGGAACTAGCTAGATCGACTCTGCTGTCCATGCTGATCAAGAATATATATGATTTATAGGGCCGGAAATGACTCCACTTTATTTTTAACTTATGACTTAAATTATATAAATATCTTTAGATATGCATTTGTTTTAGCAGAGTAACCAGTTAAGAATCCCAAAGCCGTATTTAGAGCCCTTTATGAGCATGTGCCGCATCATCACTGGCAAGAGTTGTAATATAATACATTAATTAATTAACATTTTCCATACTATTCAATAGTACCTACTTGAAAAAATGTTCAATACAAGCACCACAGTAGCTAAACCCAAACCCGATCCCACTTAACTCCTCATTCCCCCCCTTTGGAAAGGACCTCTCCCCTGAGGGGAAATCGCAGCTTTTTGCTTATCGTGTTTATATTGTCGTCGTCGTAGTTGTAGTTGTGTGTGGCCCAGCGATTGTGTACTTGGGTTTATGTTCGTGTGTTTTGTCGTCGCCTCAGTCGTTGGCAGGACCGTCAGCCCTAGAGTAGAGGAGGTCCTGGCACAAGGGGGTCCACCGGGGTGATGGTTATGCGCCACTCACATGCAACTGCCGGGCCAAAACAATTTGTGGGGGATTTTTAGCTGCTTTCGGCAGGGCTGTGAAATTTTCTGTGTCACGCTGGCCGCACGAGCAACAGTCCCCGCGAAAAGTCCGCGCACCAAGCCGCAGGGGGAAATTCCTTTGCCGACTTCGCGGGGGTTTTTCGGGGGTAATTCTTTCATACCAAGCTTTTTTTGCAGTTTTTTTCTCTCTTTTTTCATCGTGCTACAATTAGGCCAAACGTTTGGGGAAATTTGTTTTTATTACAATGCTATTACTCGTGATTTGTATTAGGCGTAGGCGACTCTCCGTTAATAACTTTGTGAGCTCTCAAAGTCGCTTCGCCTTCCTGGCCGCCCTCGCATTCTTTTAAATTAATCACATTTTTGTGCTTCGAGCGGGAGGGGCGACGCAACGTTTTGGTAAAGTTAATGTATTATTTTAATGCCATTTCCGGCTGGCTGCGTGATTTGTGGATGAAAATCCATATTTCGGTTTAATTATTTCAGCAACCGAGTGCCGCCGCTCAGTGCCCACAATTGAATCATCGTCGGAAAATCGCAGAGTGTTATCTCTGCCCCGATAAATCGGAAATTTACCCCCCTTATTCTTTATTGGCAATTTCGCCGTAATTTTCTCTCTTGGCTTTTAAGCTTTCTTGGCTCCGATCAGCAGCATCATTATTTGCAGTTTCATTTTCAATTATCTAATTTCCCCCAGCGACCACTCGGGCAGGCAAACAACAAACTATTAGAGGAACCAACACAGCCCCGCCCACATCAGTTAACAACTCAAATAAGCTCTTTTTTGTTGCCAATTGGAGTCCTTCCCACCGTCGACTTCCTTTCCTAGGGCCAACCCAATCAAGTACATATGAACTTGGGGATTTTTGGGAGCTGTGTTGGCAAATTTGGCCGGAAGGAGAGATCGATTCCGTTTGGAATTGTTACTTTAGGGTTTTTTTATTAGTCCTGTGGAATTTTGAAAGAATTTATGCCAATAGTCAAAGGTTTACAAAATACATAATGAAATATATTCAAAATATGATGAATTTAATTTATGATGAAAATATAATTCTTTGTTTATTACCTTATATTATAATTTAAAATGAAGCTTTTTTATATACCTTCTTCTTAAGGATTCTACTACTACTCCTAAGAGTAGACATCCAGCATCTCTGCTCGGCATAGAGAAAAGCCATCTGCTATAATAAGCTCTTGCAACGACCCCGATAGCGGCACCAGGATGGTGGAAAAGTGCAGGCTGCAGCACCTTGTTGCCATTTGGGCATTGTGCTCACATGAAGGACTCCATGGCTGCAGCGGCTGCTGCAGCGGCACCTGCAAATGCGCCAGAACCCACCGAAAGTCGATGGTCACAAAGGATGTTTTGTTTGCTGTAAATGCCCACTGTGCGGCGGCTGAGCACACACACGTGCTCACCTTAAATTTTCAGCTAATGTACTCACGTGCAAACACACACACACACACTCACACACAGACTGTGCGAGTAAACAGAAAGTGCAATGCAAGCCACTAAAAAGTCCAATGCCGCCGGCGTGCATTTTGTATTGCATACTTTTCTGCGCCGTGGCCGAAAGAAAAGGAAAAGCGCCACAGGAGCAAGAGGGGACGAGAGGAGAGCAGGGGCAGACTGGCAGACTGGGAGGGCCGAAGAAAATGCAGTGGAAAATATTGTGCAAAGGGCGCGGTCAGAAGTTGACAACGACAACAGAGCCAACAATGAGGCATTTTTAATGTGACCATTAAACAATGGCAACGAGGACAATGCACATACATACAATCAGGATAAAAGAGGGACGAATGAGGGGCATTGACTGCAATGGACGGCTGTGTCCAAAAATTAAACCCAATGAACAAAGTTTGGAAGAGAAAAAATTGGGTTCAAAAAGGGAATTCAGTGGAAACTAAAAGAAACTTATAAGAGTTCTCCTATGATTTCGAAAGAATATATGATTTTAGATTTAAGATCTATAAAGAAAATCTTGTAACCTTTTGAATTATTTATAAAACAACTCATTCATTGAATAAAATCAACTTCCTTTCACATATAAACTCTTAAAAATAGTTATAAAATAGTTTAAAATACCAAGAATTCCCCCTTCTCCCCATAAACAAATTAATATCAATCAAAAATTATACAAATAGAAATCTGAAGTGCGGTTAAAATGTGTTCAATTTGCCATCACAATGTAAGACTTCCTTGTTGCACACTCGAGTGACTATATTGGGTTATCCGCAACAAGCCAAAGTTTCCCCAAGTCGCGGGAATATATATATATACTCCTATATATGTGCGGAAAAAGAAAAGGCAGTCTTCGCATTCAGCTGATGTCAGTCGCGCGCGAAAACTTTTCAATACAAAGTATGAAGCCCATGACGCTACTAAAAGCAGACATTGAGGAATGCGACAGCCCCGATGAGGCGACAGAACAGTGCGGACAGAGAGTAGAACCGAGGACCCGACCCGGCCAGGAGCAATAATCCAAGAAACGAGCCGCGGTAAGGACATTTGGCCGAGTCATACATACACACATCTACAACTGAATGAACCGCAACAAAGGCACTCAACTGACTCCGATAGCGACTCCGATAGCGACTCCGAGTGCGACGGCAGTGACTTCAGCAGCGGCAATGGTTGCGACAATGAGTGCACATGGGAAAAACCTGTAATAATAAAATAATTAATTTTAAAAGTTACTTTAAAAAATAAGATATTATTTTGGTTTGAATACAAAAATGGGGAATCTATGAGATTAAACTGTTAAAACTGCTTAATTATTTGTGAACTTCTTTATGTCTTATCAAATCTTTGTATTCTGTTTAAGCACTGCAAATTTAATTAAATTCAGCATTTAAAAAATAAAAAATACAAGGAAGATAATATTGAATGTTAAAATGAAAAAGTTAAGTTATATTATTTTCCAAATTATTGGTACAATTGTATGTTAATCTTTTTACCTATTTAACACTCTTAGATATTTCCCCAATGCCAGCTTATACCTTACTTAACACTCACTTATTTTGAATATATTATATTGAAGAATATCTAATAAGTTTTTAAAATATTTTCCCCCAATGTACTCTGGCTTTGTCTTGCCACTCAGCTGCACTCGAACTCGCAACCATGGTCCTCCAACCGCCACCGTGTGTTCCCATCGAAGCTGTTGCATTTGGCCATGTTCAAAACCGCAAGCAGGGCGAGCATAACAAGAGTTCTTTGAATGAAAAGGAATCGAGTTGGAAGGCGGTAGTCGGAATGGGCCACATACAGAGGTTGGGGGGAGTGTGAGTTGGCCGACCAGGCAGCTGCCATGTCAAAATGAATGAATGGATGGGTATATGGCTGGAAGGCAAACCGACCACAAGCAGGCCAACAGCTTGGCCAACTTATATGTACGCATATATGCACTAGAAAAGGAACTTAAGTATTTAAGAGTAACTGTTTTAATTAAATTAATGCTTAAGTGTTGAAGATTTTAATAGTTATTTACTGGAAATATTAACGCTTCCTATGGTAGATCTGCTCAAGAAAAAGCTTGCAGCATCGTAAGAGTTTCTAGAATAATTTTACAAAGTGAATTACAACTCATATAATTTCCAGTTCTCTTTAGTCTAACTTAGCTTATTCGGAAATTATTATTATATTTTTTCAAGTGCACAAACACATGCTTTGACACATAAGAATGGCTGGCTAGAAAAGTGGTATCGGAGACGGGTGCTCCTGCCAACGCATGTCAAGTTGGCCGGCCGAGAAGAAAAGCTCATGTCCTCAAATGTGAATGAGACCAGAATTGTCCTCCTCGTCGTCGTCGTCGTCGTCATCGTTACCATTCCCATTTCGCATTCTCAAGCCCATCCTAGTGCTCGTCCTCGAACAAAAAGTTTCAATTGTCTCTGGCCGAGAATGTGTGAATGCGATTGTCCAAGTTTCTCATTTGCGGCAAGAGCTTGGATCCGATTCGGTCCTGCTTCCTGTTGCATGTGGGCACAATTAATTTTTGTTGCTTACATGCAGCACATGATCGCCAGGATAATGATGATGCCGATGCTGATGATGATGGGCGTGTGCCTTATGCGTCCATATTGTGCAATCCCAGCTGCCCTGATAAATGCCCCACTTGACCCGCCTCCGACTCGGACTCTTTCCCTGCAGGATCTGGAATTCGGACTTGCTTCCTGTCCAATGTCCTTTGTGGCCCGAAAGGGGGTCTTATCACAATCTCAGATAGTGTCAGCACCAGAGAAACTTTCGCCATTAATGAGTTATGCAAAGCTCGAGTGGGAACGGGAGTGCACTTAGCGCCACATCCTGCATCTTGGAAATTTAATTTAAACTTGGGAGTTTTGGCTTAACCCCCTGGAAGCTCAACCAAGAATTGATTAACTTGAGATAATATGTACATATATTGGGATATAGGAAATCTAAAATGTATAAGAAAGGAGTCTTATTTTTATATTTATATTTTATCCATAGTTGTACATATTAATTTTATCTCTTACTATTTCGTTTTTCTTCTTAAAGACTGAAATAATTTCAAAATCAAAATAATATTTTACATTTATATTTCTGTTTTATCCAATACATCTTTTGGTATTAATTTTACTTCTTAATACATATTAGGTTTTCTTCCTAAAGCCTTTAAAACAATTTCAAGAATATAAATAATATTTTCCTTTAGCTTAAAAATGGGTTAAGGCTTTGTGGCCTGACGCTTCCTGCATCTTTTGTCGTTAATAAAGCAAATGACCAAAAAAGTTTTCCAGCCAGGAAATTAGCATTTGGCAGCCTTTTCGCTTTGAGCCAGTTGCTCTTTCCGAAAAATTCTGCCCGGCATTTTCCGGGGGGCAATGCAAATGGCGGGCAAAGTGTTACGGTTTTCGGGGTTTCTGGCATCGTTTTATTTTTTTTCTCGCTCAGTTGATGGGCAGCCGTGATTAGTTTAGTTCTGGGGGATCGGGATAGGGATCGGTATACCGGTCTTGCCGCATGCCGCATTCAGGCGGCCACGTGTTCCGCTCCGTGTTCTCGGCATCAAATGTTTTTCCAAGGGAGGAAGGATTCCCTCTCTGCTTTTAATATGATTGCAATTCGCGCTGCAGGGTACCCGGGAAAGCATTCACATTGGCATTCACACGAACGAATGGTCAACTTTTTGGCAGCTTTGCACCAAAGTTTGTGGCTTAATGGCGGTTGTTTCTTATTGGGCAATATTTCGGGGCCCTAAGAGTGACAGTAAAATTGTTTAAATAGTTTAGAACATTTCATATAAAATATTTAATAAAATGAATACAAAGTTCTCATAAAAATGTTATACAAATATTTCGTATCTCCCCTTTATCTTACAATTTTCCAAACATATTTATATATTTTTCCCTTCAAAAACACATCCCTTTGAGCTTGGAATCTAACCAATAAGGCTCTGTAATGGACAAAATGGTCAAAAGCAATATGAGGCCGGAGCAACAACTGCACACGAATGACATTTCCACTGGCCGCTGCACATTAGTTTCGCATCGCTGGGCTCAAATGGTTTTTCGGCCAGGCGACGGTGTCGTCATTGAGTTTTCCGGCAACGGAGCACGACTTTCCCACCTTTTCGCCTTCCTTTACTTCGTGGTAATTAATGTGCATATGTATGGGTCCTCGGCAGTGTGTGTTTGCAGTGAGGTGTGTGTAGAGTGTGTGCGGGTTGTGTGTTGTGTGTGTCAATTACTTTGGCTCTTGCAGCTGGCCGGTTACAAATTACAGGCTACGGGTCCTTCCTTTCAGGCGGCGAGACCGAGTCCTTTTTTCGGCGGCAACTGCGGCTGGACTTTTGTGAATTTTATTGGCAAATCAATTAGGTGGCTTCAAATTGTGTTTGGCTGCTGGTCAGCGCTTAATTTATTTGATTTCATTTGGCAAGAGAGTAGATGAAAAGGAATGGAAGTGGAAGCTTTCTTGCAAATGAAAAGTTTGGTTTTTTATTTTGATCATTTTTGTTAAGAGTTTTTGAGAAGGAGCAAGGGAAAATGTGTTTTCATGTGTTCATAATGTTTACTTGTAGAGAATTCTAAAGAGAAGTTTTTAGGAAAAAGGTGTATCACAGAGTAAAGCAGCAAAGGGAAAATATTTTGTATATGATTTTTGTGATATACGATTTTTAGAGAACATCCTTTGATAGCTTTATTTTACCAAATACCTATTATTGTAGAGCGCAGATGTGTTGTGGCTCTCGGTTCTCTGCGGCTGCCGTTATTGCCAACAATCAGTTATGGGTTTGGTTTTTGAAGAGTGGGACGGGACGGGATGGGAATCAGCGTAAAATTTAATTAGCTTTAAGTGTGTTGGTTGCGGCGGTTGTTGCTGCTGTTGTTGCCTGCTACGGTTTCGTAATTTGTTGTTAATTACTTTTTGCAGAGCGGCTTTTTATTGGAAATTAACGCCAGCAGGTTTTGGTATTTCTGTGTGTATTCTATATTTGCTTTTATGGTATAGGAAGAGGTGGGAGCAACTCCCCTCTGGTGGCTGGTGGCTGGTGGCGGCGCTACTTAAATTGAAATCAGCCATAAATAGGCATTAAACTTGGTACATAATGATTTTAATGGCGGTTTTCTATATTATGCTGATTACTGTAAATTTTCGGTTTCAATTTGCCCGTTGTTATCGATTTTCCCCTTATCTTGCGCATTTGTTTTTTTCACTTTGCTCTCTTTCAATTTGCCGCTGTTTGTTTGTCGTTCGATATAAATTCATCTAATGACTCTGCCATTATTTGCCTTTTGGGCACGCATTTATTTCATGGCAAATTCAATGCGTTGATTTATGGGCCGGTTTTAAAATTTGCATAATGTTATTAATTTGGCTCAGACGTTAAAATGGCTTAAGACGGCCCAGATGGCCTACAGCCGTAATGGATAATCAAAATATTTTTAGAGCCCCCGGTGTCTGCACTTTAAAGTGAGAAATTTTATGGGAGAATAAATTAAGAATTGATAATAGACATTCTGAACATAACATAATATTTTGTATGCTGTTTTCCGGTTTTTATTATATTAAATTACTGTTGTTTACTTATATTTAAAGGGATTAATGTATTATTTACATAATTTTAATTGTTAACAATTTCCAAATCAATCTAAGCAGACCATCTCGGATGTATAGCTCCAAGGCCTGCAGGTAAACTGCTTAAAATACATCAACAAAAACGGCTTTGAATTATTTGTCATATATCTAAGAATAGAAATCTAAATCGCCTTAATTATGATTAAAAGAGAAATAGTACCCTCCTCCAACGATTCCTCAACAATACCTGAGCCGATGGGATTAATAAGAAACCGGGATAGTGTGTCAGAGATCTTTGCTGAATGCGGAAAAAACCTGGGTAATCAGGCCCGTCGGGTTCTGGAGTTGGCAAAGAAAAAAAGCACGGAACTCTCCTGCAAGCCCTATTTAATACCAAAAACAAGCAAACTCAAAACAAACCCCAAGCGTCGAGAAGGGTAAGAAGTCAGCAATTGTATTCTATAAACTACCAAAATATAATTGTTATATTATTTACTGTAAAATCTCATTTTATATACACTCAATCTCCCCAGTTTCTGGAAAAGATTCGGCTTCGATGAGTTGGTCACTTGCCTCCTTGTGCTGGTGATCCTGCTGATACTCTTTTTTGGGCTTTGCCTGGTCCGCAGCTATAATCTTGCCCATGCCTATGGAACCGGTGGTTGCTTGTGGCCTGTGCTCTGGGGCCAATGCCAGATAATAACCTGAAGCAGAGGAACCCTATTTACAATTGCCCCAGCAAACTTTTGTTCAATTGATTGTGGACAATAAACGCAGCCACAAACTAGATTTTGCAATGTTTGGGCCAACAGCCAGCGGCGTTTTTACACCAATTTCAGTTAGTCAAAGGACAGACCGCAAATGGGGGGGGAGGGGTGAAGGGAGGTCCTACACCTTTACCTAATTAGGCCGCTGGCAGTTGGGTTTTCTCTCTCTCTCTCCACCACTCCTTAAATTTTTTTGCGGCAGGCACTGCCAATCATCAAGCTGTTTAAATAATAAATCACTTTAAAATTAGTTTGCCAACTTGTACAAGTTGAGCGACAGCAAATTAGTGAAAGTTAATTAAAACTATTTAAATTGCAAATTATTTTAACGTTTTTCACACACACCCACACAGACAGACAGAAATACACACTCCAGGAACACACAGCCGGAGACCCGAAGTCGTGTAAAAAGTTGAAACGTAATTCACGCACACGGTCGCCACCCACGACGACGACTAGTATATATGACTTTTCACAAAATGTTTAAATGAGGGAAATTAAAAAGGGGGAGAGCTCAGCACCACCAACACATGGAATATCTAGAAAAAATGTCAAGTTGCCGGTGGATGTGGTGGATGGGAGTGAAAAAGGGCGCTGGGGCGTGTACGTGTGGCGCAACAATTTGCATATAAAAAGGGTTGTTAGACTTTAAATAGCAGGCCTGGCCTATTATATGCATTAGGCCCCAGATATGGCGGGGCATTAAGATAAGGCACTTACGCTCAGCTTACCAGAGGCTCCACACACGGTACTCTCCCTCTGCACCGGGCCATGTATTCCGTTCCGTATTCCAAAGACCCCGGCGAAACTCCATACAAAACCAACCGTACACACAGTCACCTACGCAAAAGTTAATTTATGCGGGCATGTCTGCTCCTCAGCCCTCTGTGTTTCTCCGCCAGTTTCCCTGTCTCTTGCGCCGGGAGTCTGGCTTGTTGAAATTTTAATTAAAGGGAAAATATTTAAGGATGCAGCGGCAGTAGCTGGTAGCAGGAATGAATAAAAACGGCGAAGCGGAGCAAAGTTGAATGGAGTCGACGGCGGGAGTCGTCGGAAGTCGGAAAGGGGAAATAACCCGCATACTCTAAAAACTTTTGGCCTTGCCAAGAACTCCGGCATCATCGTCACTTGACAAGTACTTAACTTCCGCCACTGACTTTTGCTTAATTCCTAATGATGGAATCCCAACTGCATTGCACGTAAACAAGAGAGCGAAAAAAGTATATAAAGAACACTGCCAGCGATGCCAAAGGATTGCGCAATAAACGTGAGATAATTAAGCTGATGGCGGTATGTGATGAGAATAATTATGATTAGGGTCTGGGAATTATTAATGTTTGTAAATATTAAGGCCAGGTTGTCTTTATTGTGTGTAGTTTCTAGGGAAGTACATTCATAAATACAAACTAGTAAATAAAGTTCATTAAGTCAGTCTCTTAAACAAATAATATTCATCGGTTTCTGGCTCGCTGCAAACTCACTAACTAAACCCCTTCAAAGGCTCATTTTGAAGAGTTCAAATCAATGAGGAGTCACAAATCTGTTCACTATTTAATTAATGAACTTTCAGCTTACCTTTGGCCAGCTGGCAACTCTTAATTAGTTTATACTTTCCGTATCTTTCGCTCTGCTCTGCCAGGACGAGGATTGAAGCCGGCGCCAGGCAACAGTTAACCCATAGCTTGGCTCGAGTCCTGGCTGCTACTGCTGGTATTTCAATTAGCAGGCTAATAGAGGCCGAATGACTTCTGACCCTGCAACGTGCAACAACTGACCGCAAGGAAGGCACGTCGACAGCCTCCAGTTGCGTTGCACGTTGCCCAATGGCCACGTTGGCCAGACAGCCCACATCTCTTTTAGGCCACTTGTATCTGTTTTTTTTTTCTTTTTTCTGTAACTTCAGTACAGGCTATCACGAGCAACAATGCTTCGAATCGGAAGGTACACTGGCAGAAATAATCGAATTGTAAATCGATCACAACTAGGGGAAAAATTTATTTCCTTTCGGATAATTTCTATGTTAGTTTTCTTTAAGGTAATACGTCTGCGTACCAGGTTACACAAATATTACAATTCTTAAATTTTTTTGAAAATTTTAATTAGAAGTACAATTTTTAATTGAGTAAAATTTTTTACATTTTTGTCCAATATTTTATTATTAGTTGATTATGATTTATGTGGGAAATCGGAATTCGTATGACTTAAAGTAATCACTGGATCTTTGATATCTTATGATATGATGATCTTATTATAAGTATAGATATTTTTTTGTGTCAGTTGTTGGAACAAATCAAAGTGAGAATATCATAACTAAGCATTTAAAATTTAAACAAATTATAATTTTCTTGAGTTTTTGACAATTTTTATGCTGTTTATAAAGTTCTGTAAAATTTTTCAAATTTTTTTTTAGTGAAAAATGGCTAGATCAACTCGGCTGTCGATGCTGTCAAGAATATATATGATTTATCTGATCGGAAATGACTCATTCACTGCGTTACAAAATTCTGACAAAAATCATAAATCCTTTGGTAGGGTACAAAAAATTAAGAAAATCTTAATAAAGATAATAAATAAACTTAGTTAATAACTTTTATACTTGAAAATCATCTTTCTTAACTCTTTAGTGTACCAAAAACTTAATGAAAAATATTTTCAATAAGCTTTGCCCCTATTTACTATTATTTTGTCGCTGTACATTAGCAGCAGCAACATTTGCAAATATCTCAATTGAAAATGCCTTGCCTACGTGAAGTCCTCCACCTGATGTCGGCCTCTATTTTTGGCTAGAATGGCTAGTGGTTGGTGGATGGTGGTGGAAGCGTGTACGTCCGGGGTGGGAGTCTGTGGCCCTAAATGTTGACCGGACTGCTTTTATGAGGCTCTTCTAAATCAATTTGACAGGGATGCGGCATACAGAGCATACCGGGAACTCATCAAGGCCGCAAACGAGGTCCTCCTCGAAGCGATTAAACGTGGAACATTTGCGTTAGTCAACATAGTTTGACATTCCAAATTAATGAGCACTTAAGCGCACGCATAACGCATTTATTTCGGCTGAGAGAGAGGCGTTTCTGGGTTGCCGGCGACGACACTTTGGCGATGAACCTGCCAGCAGCCAAAAGTTAAGTGTGTCTCTGACAGACAGATATACCGGGATGCCGAATTCCAAATTTCGGCGGTGGCTAGATTAGGAGGGGACACACACTCACCCGAATGATTTACAGGGCTGCCACGTGGAATTATGCATGTACCCGGCTCGCAACTCTAATTATGACGCATTAATCACCAAGAAGCAAGGAGTTTATGTATCTGCTTTTTATGGCCTAAAATATATATATATATGTATATGCTGGAGTTATAAATTACCAAAGATTTAAGCTCCTGTTCGCAATGCTACTTTTAAGTTGCGAGATATTATTCAACATTTATGGAAGGTTCTTTAAGGCTGTGGAAGAATTGTTAAAAGAAGCGAGCGTGTCCAAGTGCGAAATAAATTAAAATAATCCGCTTCACGTACCGCGAGCAAATTAAAACAAATGACATTTCACACAGTCCGTCACACACGCATCGTAATACAAAAATAAATATAAAAAACCTTAACTTAATGCCGGTCCCGTGATGGAAATAAAAATAAAAATATAAATAAAAATCAGCACCTGAGCAGCAGTAAAAATAACAAGTAAACTAAATTTTTCATAAATCCCCAAAGCAGCAACAACGCGAAAAACCTCATGACTGCGGCCACACTCGAACAATAAACCTGAAGCAGGGAAGAATTAAATCAAAAAGCATAAAAATAAATATTAAATTTAACCAGCATGCTTTGGCGTGCAAAGCGTCACAAAAAAAGAAAGAAAACATTTCACGTTGCGTATACGCGACGTTGCGGTCGCTCTTTTTGCTTTTTGACCCCCCCCCCCCCACCTTGTTAAAGCTCACGTGGCTGTCAAACGATGTCAGTGACTTTCCCGGAGCAGGAAATTAGAGCGAACGCCAGCAGAAGTCGCACAAAACAAACAGACAAAAAGTTAATTGTATGAAATCAACACACTTAAAGTCAACAGCAACAACAGGAGCAGCAGCAACTCGAACAACAAATACGCTGAACATGTTGACAACAGTCAAGGGCAATATTAGGGGCAGGCCCCGAGAACCCCAAGAACCCCTCCAGCGGAACCCCAGCAAAATGCTGGCAATGATAGCAGCCCGGGCAGAAGGCGTGGCAGCGGAAAGGGGCAATCAGAAGCTGGAACAGGGACAGGAGCTGAAACCGAGTCAAGTCGATCTACAGCCAACAGTCAGGCGTTGAAGAGCAAGCAAGTACCCACCTCACACTAGCAGCCAGCATCCAAGGACAACTTTGTGGGCACAGTGAAAAAACTTCAACTAATTGGCTGATATTTCAAGGAAAAATATCATATTTTTCAAATATTTTTCATAAATTCAAACATATCCCTTTTTTAGCTTACAAAATTAGGAAAAAACTCAACTCTGAAAATGGTTAATTTGAATGGAAATCTATTATATTATTTTATAATTTCACATTTGCTTTATTAGTATTAGTTTAGTAAAATTTTCTAAATAAATACATCACCAAATTTCGCACATTTTTCTTTTGACTGTAAATTGTGAAAAAAGAGTAAAAATGATGAAGCTGCTTCCTTGGCGAAGCTGCTTTTGCTGCACATGAAAAAGATGAAACTGCTTTTGGGTGTTTGGTAGGTAAGCTAAATACTCAAGGATACTAAGAGGAATGCGCGGGGACCAGGCCAGGACGAGGACGAGTACGAGTACGAGTACGAGAACCCTGGCACAGGACACTCGAGCACCGGACAGACAGACAGACAGTTGGCCCAGACAGAGACATACCTTGACACTCGCTCTTGCTCTTTGGCGTTGGGAACGAGAACGAGAACGCCGGAATGTGTCCTCGTTGTCGTACGAAAATACTTGAGCAAATCGTGTTAAATCGCGCTCAAGTGTTAAAGTAATAAGCACTTTTAATAAATAAAGTTGAAAGGTTGCCCGGGCGTGCGAGCGAGGGTGACTGCAGCCAAACACAAACACGCCCAGCCAGAGACAGACTGAGACTCAGGCACTCGCTCTGGCAATTGCGGTGCTCGGGATGCTCGGTATGCTTGTTTGTCTTCTAATGGTCGGGGTTATTATATTTCTTCTGCAGGTAATTTCGAGCGAAATAAAATCGGAATTCCCAGTGCCACTCACTCTGGGTAAATGGGGAAAATGTTTGAGGCATTGTTAAAGTTGTAAATCGATATTGGAAGAGGTTAATTGGGGGACTTGAGGCCAAGGATGTGGAGAAAGCCAAGTCATTGGGTAACGGATGGAATAATAGTAATAAAATATTAATATAAATATATACGTAATTTTTAATGGCCTATATTTAGTGGTATATATATATTTAGTCCAATAGTTAATATGTCTAAGGTCATACGTATGTAGAAGAGTTATTTAAAGAATTGAATAGACATTATACCATGCGGAGTTCTTACAATAAGAAACTTCTTACGATATAATAAATGACAAAGCATTTTCTTCTATTTAAATTAATATTAATGAGGTTCAACCTCATTAATATAATTTTGATTTGCATAATAATGATCATTATCAAATAATGTGTATAAGAAAAAGACACGAGTATTTCTTCATTATTAGAAGAATAAATAATATAAGTAAACTTAAAGTTAGTTAATCCCGATAAATCCAAAATAAATGTATTTTTTTAATACATTCCAATCCCTTTGATATATATCTTTTAGATGCACATGTAAAGTTTCATTATATTAATGCACAATATGCCCTCGCAATAATGAATGCAATATGAGACACTTACGTGCATAATCAATTCATTTAGCACATTTCAATTCAGCCTGGAGTGCGGCTCATTAGTCTATGATATTTTTTTTAAAGCACACACTAGTGCCTGGCACTTGTGCGTAAAACATCAATGTAAATCACTTAAAGGCATAATTAAAACATATTCACATCGTGTGAAATGTGTAATATTTTAAAGTATTCCACCATTAAACAAAAAAATTAAACTGAAATATGCCCAGACAAAACAGTAGGGATAAAGCGCCAGATAAGGCCTGGGAGCGAGGAAGGAACGATAGTCGAGTGCATCTCGTGGATGTGAAATTACAATGGCGAGTGCATTAATTCAATAATTAACACTAATTATGTGCGCCGGGCATTTATTATGCAGCGACTGCGATTCAACTGCGACCCGATCTGGCACTTGTGGCCGCGAGCAGCAGCCCGGAGTAGTTAATTATAATTTATGCATAATTAAAAAGATATTTATTAAAAAGGGATGACAGCAGTGCAATGCATATTGATTGGGGCCACCACTCTCTATCGAGTCTCGGTTCTGCTTCCAAATTTCCACCCAGTTCTCCATACACACACACACCCAGCGACATCCTGTCTAATACCGTTAAATGCGCCATCATTGTCAACAGCCGTGGCCTGCTTTCAGAGCCTCCGTTCTCATCCTGATCCCGATTCGCAGCCCCTCGCCTCTATTAGAAGCATAATTTTCCACGGCCATAATCACTTTAAAACAATTTCGTGTGCGCCACATTTAATGAAAATTAATTTAAAACTTGCACAGGGTTAGCTGGCACCGGCGAAGGCAGGGCCATAGGCGCCTCTACATACATATACATAATTTTTTTCGGGATTTTCTTTTTGGTTGCTGGCAGAAAGCCGCTTAAATTACCCCAAAAATCCCAGACATATAATCTTTTGCCAGCTTTCCTCCCTCTGTGTGTGTGCGAGGGGCTTTTTTGTTTTTGCATTCAACGAAACTTTGGTTAGCTGTCGGCTGGTGTGGCAATCACTTTTGAGCGTAAGCTGCGCCATATTGTCTGCCATTATTGTCAGCGTACGGGAAACGGAAATAGGGTGTCATATTTTTCACTGTCTGCCTGAATGTCCTTCTGGCCTCCTCTCTTTCTCTCTGTGTGGTCTGTGTGTGTGTGTGTGCCGGTTGTAAAAATGCGTTAAGCTCCCTTCCACTCCTGCTTAAGCAATTCAACCCTGTGCTTTCTGTTCGTCGGGCTTATATCCGGCCAGAAAAACAGTCCTGCTCATGACATCGGAATGATATCTCATTACTCGGCTTAAGCCAGTTTAACATTTCTCTGCAAGTTCACAACATTCACACTTGTGCAATTAATTTCGGTTGGCACTGTGTGCGTCGGGATTTTCGGTCAAGGTAATTTCAGTTTCCAGGCTTTAAGTAGAATCACAAAAATTAAGGTATTAAATTAAGAGGGATATTTTGTGTTATTCTTGTACATGACATACTATTTTTTCCATTTGAACTTCGAAGACTTGCACTAAATATAATATTTTTTAGCAGAAGATTCGAAATTATTTGTATAGGAATATAATACTTATCCAACATGTTCTTAATTACGCATTAAATGTTAAATGAATTGTTAGCAATTCACATAAAGAAATTTAATCTTCAACACTTGCTTCTCAACTTGCAATAACTGCAAAGAAAACCCTTAACCCAAGAACGATAAAAAGTGAAATTATAAAGTATAATGAAGTGTTTTGAGACTTGTATATATATTTTGTTTGTCTCGTCATCCCGGCAGTCACACAACTCGGCGCCCCCTAATGCCACAAGCCCACCACCACCACCACAACCACCACCCAGCAGCTGCCTTCCATTTCATTTGCGTGGCATGTCTCCGTTGGCTTTTTGCTGCTTTCCACCGCAAATTTGCACCATCTCCCCGTGGACCAAAGTGTTCGCGTTTTATCAAGTGCCACGAGGGCAACACTCATACGCCATGTGCGCCATGAATATTTGTTAACCGCACTGTAAACTGTGTTTACAAAAATGTTTGCCCCGTATGCATGTTGTTACTCGCCCTGCTACAGTATGCAAAAGCGCTTCAACAGCCCCCTGGTACCTCATCCCCCGCCAAAAAAATAAAAAATAACAGACACAAACACAAACATACAGAAACATACACAAAACCTAAGGGCCGGCGGGGAACACCGCACCTGCGGTTCTTGTGCTGTCTTTTGACACATCGCAGTGCCAAAAAGGGTAAAAGGCAGATGTTCTCGGCTGACTGTTGAATGGAACATTACGCATACGCCGCGTGGCCTCTCACTTGGATATACATGCCCCGGCACATCTTTAGTTAATGCATCCTGGCCATCTTGGGCTCTCTGGCCATTTGCGGTCACCGGCCAGATGTCTTCCATTTGGTGGTTAAGCATAGATGCCTCGGTCCAGGCATCTGTTTTGCTCGGATGGTGTGCCAAAATGTCTTCATTAAATTAAGGAATTTCTTTGGCAGCTGTTAATTTGTGGGAGGATATTCTACAAATTCTTCTCTGCCTCGGTGCTGTTAGACAATGGTTAGGTGCATATTAAGGTTAAGTATTATATGGATAATAAATTCCCGTACGAAGAAGATGGTAATATCATTTATGAAATGGGAATTTGTATGTTTGAAAACTATACTATTGTTTTTAATTACTAAGAATACAAAGACAACTCCAAATACTATATTTATTAAATGCATCTAATTAGAAAACTGTTCAGATATCTCACGCACAAGCACAATTTCGCCTTGCTTGTGAATTTCTCATTTTATTTCCATAAAGGTATGCAGCAAACATAAATTCCGGAAGCAATCTAAGAGCGATTGTTATCCCCAGAAATATGAATTAAATTCTTGGAAAATTTCCCCTTTTATTACAGAAACCTATCGTATGAATAATCGCCTCCATCAGATGCTCCATATGCCTGGGTCAATCAGGCTCAATTAACATAACGCTACAGAGGGAGGCGGCCCGGGGAGGAGGAGAATTACTGGAGCGATGGCAATAAAATCAACAAGAATGTATTGAATGTTGATGCAGCATACTTACCGCATTCGCCCATCGATTTGCACATTAATACGGATGTGGGCCTTACGACTGATTTAAGGCGCTGGCCACCCACCGATGGGCACATACATTTATTTACATTAATGCCCCATATTTACAGGCATATTAACGGGTGCCATATGCCAGTGTCTGTAAATTATATAATTAGCACGCAGAAAAAGGCAACAAAAAACTCCGAATCGATAGGAGGAATTAACAAACATTTATTATATGTCCAACAACATGCATGACCCCATAAAAAGTTAATTGTTAAATTGTTATTACAAGTACAATAATGTATGTCTGCGGTGGGGTACAAGAAAAAAACTGCCAAACAAACGGGCAGACATAAAAATAAAAACATAAACATAATTATATATATAAATATAAATATTGTTTTAGAGCAGTTTACTTACGTGTGCGATCTGCTCTTTGCTGTTCTGCTCTGCATTTCTGCCCTAATACGATTAACTCACGCAATTGCCATTAAACCCAAATTTTGTGCTGCTCCAGGTCCTGCGGCCGGACGAAGGCGACAACCTGCCTGTCCACGCGGCGGCAATTAAAACTCGAAGGCCTTTGCGAGGCACGACGAAGGACGACCCCGATAAATAGGCAGCGAAATATGCAAAATATAAGTGTAAGAAAAGTGATTTGTGATTGGCTCGGGAAGCTGTAAAAATTCATTAAATATAATTTCCACTGACCAAACGGCACGTAATAATCGTAAAGGAAACGAGCCCAAAAAGGGAAGCAATCCCCTAATAAAATTTTGTAGGACAAGGACATTAAAAAATTAATAACAGCACTCACCCATTGTACTTTGACACGCAGCGTGTCTGTGCATTTTTCATGATTATTATTGTTTTCGTTTTGGTTTTGGATGTTTTTATTTTTTTTATTTTTGCATGTTACGTAGTTGGCAGTTCGTTAGTGGTTAATTTTTTGGAAGCCGGAAGCACAAAAAAATAAACAAATAAAATCATTAAGCCATTATATAATGGTAGTATATGTGAAATTTATATGTGCGTAGGTTTTTTTGTGGCCGCTGCTTAAACCGCTGCCACTTATGAGTTTTTGCCTTGCCTATGGCCTCTATTTTTTTTGTATTCTTTTTCTAGCCTGGCCATTCAGGGGACTCGGCACAACATGGCGTATACAATATTTTCCATTTTTATGCCAAGATTTATTAGTTTAGCGATAAATAAAAGCAGCCGCTCTACATAGCGTCAGTTTGGGAGGATGGTAGCCACCAGCTCAGGGAGCCGGGGAGGTGAACGCTCTGTCTCAATAAATCACTTGGCATACTGTGAAATTGGCTTTTATGTCCCCACCCATCCATGGGCATGGCTTTCATTTCATTTGTGATTCTCGAATGGATCTAAATTTTAAAATAGCTTTTCTATCTAAATCTATTATGTCATATCTGCTTGAAGTTATTGCCTGACAACCAATATGGAGAGCGCGCACATGTGAAGTAGCAACGAATAAACAATTGATGAGATGGATGAATATGAAAATCGATATTGAGATAGACTGTATATGGTTAACAATATATTAATCCTGGAATTTTGAAAAATATTTGTTTACTAGGAATATTTATAAAAACTACTTTTGCAAAAGAAAATCAAAAAAATTGCTGTATCTTAATTATGTCTACAAGAGTTATTCATATTTGTATATTGTGTTAGGAATTAATGATTTAGATACCTAAAGGTTGGCTTTTTAGATTTATCCTTTCCTACAATTTTACATAAAAACCTATCTAATAGCAGTAGCAATTGCTACCCATTTAATCATCCATTATTCAAATTCCTTAATCCGAATTCCCTCCTTAGCTTGTTGTCCCCTTACTTAATATCCTTTCCGCGACATGATGCACAAAACTTTCCCGGTGGCAACTATATTCATCAATGTATTTTTATAATTTATGCATAACGGAAAAGTTGCAAAGCAGAGAAAAACTCATTATGACCAGCGCAGGTGCGAACAGCTGAGCACAGATGGCAGCCTGTTTAGACAAGGACACTGCCAGACCAAGGCAAAGTGCAATCAGCCACAAAGTGGGCAGCTGGTTTGCCAGCAGACAATATCATTTACTTGTAAATTTTCAGTTTTATCTGGCGACTGTCAACATTTTTATCAGCATCGGCAGCGACTGCAGGTGCAGCATCCTAGGTAACCCAGGTAGAGTAAACAGAAAGGCACAAAAGATGCACGTGTGTGTGTTTGTTCCTTCGTGTGTTTGTGTTTGTGTTTGGGCACAAAGAATGCAGGCACTTAAACGTGTTGCATAATTAAGGCGGCGTTTATTCAGAGCCATTGCACACTGGCAGCGTTCTCAGCAAACCATCGTCAGATCAAAAAACGGAAGTTGCTCAAGAGCAGCAGCAGCAGAAACATTTTGATGAGCTCCACCGAACTCTCGGCTCCTGCTAACTTATTAAAGTGGAATTTGAAAGGAGAATGATGCCTACACTGGGAGAAAAAAAGACTAAAAAATGGTAATGGTAAAAATATTACTTTAAACTTAAACTGGTTTGGAAATATCTCTCCTTGACAGAACAATTTTCCTACTTATAATACGATTTTATTTATAATATTGAATAAATCATTTTAAATAAAGAAAAGTCTTAGAAAACATTATCATAATATTGAAACTACTATTGATATTAAATTAAGTATAGAATAAAATATTGATATACAAATTGTCATTTTAACGATTGCGACTATTTGAGCGACATAGATATATTTTGCTAATTATTTTTCTACAAATTTATTCGGAAGCAAATGTTATATAAGAAATATTTTGTATTTAAAAATAAATACAAATGAAGTTGAGATCGATTTTTTTATGTTAAAATAGTTTGAAGTTTACGATATTTTTAATAATCATCCCTGCCGTGTATCTGTTTTATTTCAATTATTAAAGTTAGGCAATTATATTACTTTACTTGATTTAATAAAATTACTATCTGAAATATTAAGCTTAAGTAAAGGTAAAAATCTATACGAATTATTTAGCTTAAAACAATGTAGATCTTTATTTTTTTGTACAGTGCCCAATCTCCATGGATCGGAGGCAGCTTATGTACCATTATGCTCAGGCATTTTAAGCCTTTCCGTTGTTTGACATTTATGAAGTTTACTCTATATCGCTGTTTACACGCCTTGCTTCAATCATACGAGAAATCTGCCAGATTTTACTTTCCGCTCGCTTATTTTTTCTTTGCTTTCCCTGTTTTTTTTTTTTTTTTTTTTTTTTGCTTATTTTGCATAAAAAAGAATTGCCGCACAAGTGTCGTCGAGGCAGGGGCCTCGCGCTGCGCTGGTAACTAAATTATAATAATCTCTGGTGGCACAGGCTGTCACTATGATGGCATCATCCGTATCAGTATCAGATCATAACGGATTATGAGTGTATCATGTCGAGCGGCGGCAAAACTCCTCCATCCACACTCGCTTGCCACTCGTATCTATCTCTTTCGGATATTGTACTCGTAATAAAAAGGAATTTACATATGAAAGTTAAACTTTGTGCGCAGCATATATCGCTGGCTGTTTTCTCCTCCATCGGATGCGTCCTTTTGCTAATAATGCCAGTGTGTGAGAGTATCTGTGCCTGTGTGTGTTTGAAGAGGTACCAGACCGTGAGCTCATGTGTGTGTGTGCAGTAGTCGCCATAACGTATGCAACATTACACGAACAAACATCTGACGGCATGAGGCGACGAGCGAGAGCTTCCATCTTCGTCCTCATCAAAATGAGAAGCAACCGAGAAAGGCGTAAACATGGGGATGAAGGGCGAGGCACCAAGGACGAAGGTTGCACACTGGCATCTTTTAATATTGTACTCTGCCGTTGTTTACATACACCGGGAGAAAGCAGGCAAGCCGACGCAAAACAAATACAGGTTCAAAATGAATGCCGAGCAAATGACAATTGCGGTCGAGATAATAGCACTTGCAAAAAAGGTTTCAAGCTTCAAAAAAATACTTATATGCTTATACAAAATTTTTAATTAACTTAAATAGGAATGTTACAGAAAATAATAAATTTATTAATATTCCAAATAAAATAATTGTTATAAAGGCTTCTACTTGTGTTTTAAATTTATATATTTTTTTGCCTCATAAACCAATAGAATTGAAATAGATTTTATTGCTCCATAAACTTATTTAAAATAATAGGCGAAAAGTCGAACTTCAATTAATATTTTTGAAAAATTTCTTTAGAAAATAAAACCAAAAGTAAATGTGATATTTTTCAACAAATAAATTAAAAAAAAAAAAAAAAATTGAACTAAAAGATCATTTATATTCTTTTGAAGTAATAATAATACTGAACCTAGAGTGGGTTTAAAAAATAATATATTGTATATTTCCCATATTAATTATTTTTTAATTAATGTAAATTTACTGAATTTGTAAAAATAGTTTCATGAAAATAACCAGATATTAATTTTCTAATCTCCTATTTTGACAACGACTCTTTGAAAAATTATACTAAATTAAAAGCCTAAATTAAAAACAATTAAACTGTATTAAAAAGAATAAATAATACCACTACTTTTAAGCCTCTTTCAAGATCATTACAGCCCCAACAAAAGCCAAGATGAAAACACATTTAGCATATATAGATTTTTACTAATCATTGGTATTTTTTTTCTCAATCAGTTTTCAGTTTTTTTGTTTTAGTTTTTATAGCTTACTTTCATTACCAATTAGTTTAATTATTTTACATCGTTTTCGTATTGTTATGTCTTTTTCATTTTTTTGTCTGGTTGAATCACAGTTACATACTAAAAATTTATTTATTATTACACGCTACCCAAAAGATTTTTGCAAGCAAAAATTGTGTGTTTCGTGTGTGTTTTGTGAGTGTTACCCAAAGTACGAGTATTTTCTCGCAATGCATTCTGTAAAGATGTCACAGGACACGCTGTGAGTGTGTGCTGTGCGTGTTGTGTGCTTTGTGTGTGTGTATGTGTGTGTGAGTGGTGTGTTTGTGTCTCTGTGTAAGTGTAGTTGTTTGAGGTTGCGCTTCGCGCTGTTTACACGGCCTATGTCTACATTTAGCGTATATATCTCTATATATATCATATATATAGTATATATATATATAAGTTCGCTAGCTATACTTGGTTTTGTTTTTGTTCGTTCATGTTGTTGTTGTTGTGGTTGTTGTTGTTGTTGTTGTCCTGTGTGTGTACTGTCGTCTCTGTGGTTGTTATTGTTATTGTTAGCTGTGCTTCGTTTATGGCACAAGTTTCTTAAATCCAGCACCTTCTTGGCCAAGTTTGAGCTCTTCATAAATTGTGGGATTTACTTCATTGCACTGCGTATTGCTGAGCGGGTTATGAAAGTGATGCGCCGCATCTGCGGCACTCTTATGTTGCTGCTGCTGCTGCTGGTGCTGCTGATGATGGTGCTGTCTCCCCGCAGCAGCAACAGCAACACCTGCCGATGTGGCCGCTGCTGTCGGCGCCGTTGTCGTCGTGGATGTCGTCATTGTGGCGGCAATGCCATTGCGACCATGGCTGTGACTGTTGCTCCCGCTGTTGTTGCTGTTGCTGCTGCTGCTGTTGCTGCCATTTTGCGTTGTTATGGCCGATGTGACAGTAGGCAGCTATGGCATGTCCGCATGTGTTGTTGTGTAGAATTTCGGGGCGGGCGGGGTTGTAGGTATGGAAAAAACACACATAAAAAATAAGTAAATACATAACATACACCCTACGCCTACGATAATACATACAGAACATTAAATGGCTATCATATCACTAAGCTAACTTTGGCCAACAGCGAAGGGAGCAATAAAAACAAACAGGTAGGATAAGTAAAAGTCGGGGCTTAGCCGACTATAGAATACCGAGTTGGGAATTAAAAAGGAAGGATATGAAAGGTACATTTATTCATTTATAAATGTATTCTTAAGATTATGTCATATGAAATAACTATTCAAATTGTAGCTCCCTAAGCTAGATTTTATTTTATTGATTTAAATATTTAATGTACTGACACTAATGTTAAGAAACTGCGCCAGTCAGCCCCGTTTTTTTGAGTGAAATAATTTTTGGAATATTGAAGCTATTTAATATTATACTTATTAAAAAACACAAACAGTCTTTACTTGATCTTTACACACTAAAACTACCAAAGGTCCTTCCTATCATTGGAATAAAATATAAAAATAAATTAAGGGTCTTTTTACACTATCGTGCGTTACCTATCGATATCGAAGGAAACGCAAAAACG
>JAEIHY010018523.1:0-24491 GCA_018904565.1 Drosophila tsacasi
CGCGGTTCCCAGGCAAGCGCGACATATTGTTCTGAAATAGAATATCCAAAGTTATAATATCCATGTCATAGCAGTGACTTATTCACTTACACCTCAACTTCCATGGCTTAACTATCCTTACTTTAGCTGCAATACAGTTTTTTGTTCGCCGGGAATATTTGTAAAAAAGTTTCTTGGCTAGTGGTGGCCCGAGCATCGATATTTACCCCAATACAAAAATTAATGTATCGATGATTTAAAATAAGCTGCATTAATTATAAGTTGAGTATTTTTTTTACGAGTAAATTACTATCAGGGGGGCCATGCAAAACACAGTGGCTTTGATTTCCACAAAAAGGGATTTCCGCTCAACCAATTTCTAGGTGCCATAAAACATCGAATAAGTTTTGTGTTTTCAGTTTTTTTATAAACCATTCGATGTTGGCGGCAGGGCTGCCATGTTGCCAGATGAAATCATGCATGTATTTGATTAGCAAACGTTTTATTTAAATTATTGTAAAATGGTATTATTGGGTTATTTCATTCTTTAATTATTTTTTGTTTACTTTTATATACAAAAAAGAAAATAAATAAAAGTTGCTCGTCAGCTCTAGTCGCTACAAAGTGTGGCATCACTGAATCCGACTTCAAAATTTTAAAATAATCGATGTGGTAGCATCGAAATTGACGTTACGTTTTGTGTTTTCAAATACACAAAAAATATGTTTGGGGAAGTGCTGTGGCACCTCGGAATTATTTTTCAGGGTTTTGTTGCGGAAGTGGTGGCTCCCCTATATGTGTTTTTTTTTCTTGGCAATTTGTAAATACAAACATCGGCTTGCCGAAGCATCTGCATCGGCGGTTGTTGATTCTGATCTTATTCTTGATCTGCATGACAATCTTCCGAGTCCAATTATAGTACCCTGCAAGGTTATGAAAAAAAAGTCAAAATATGTATATAATATACATATATATATTATATATTAAAAAGGAGCTCAGCTCTAATTGGAGGCCCCTACCATACCCCATTAAATTATTAAAACACCATTTCATGTTCCACTAAAATTCAATTTTAGCATACTTTATTCGAAAAGAAAACATTTAAACTGCAACTGAGGGGAATCTCTTGTACAATTTTGATGGAATACATTTAGTAAAATCGTAGTGCCTAACGAAACGCTTCAAAATACACATTCAAAGTTCTTTTAAAACGCACACAAACAATTTTTAAAACCAGTTACACACATTTTTATAGGTTTTCGCGTTAGCAAAGTTGATAAAGTCGGTACATTTAGGACGGTTACACACATACACACGAAGAATGCAATTTCTGGTAGGGTCACAAACAGTATTAGTTCACAACAACGATTCGAAAAATCTCGGAAACGACAGAGTTATAGACTATGACTAGGCTAAGAACTTGCTAAAGTTTCGTCCAAACTGCTTTACACGTGCTTCAATCTTGTTCCCAATGAAAAACCTAAGCCTGCAAATAAACCCCAAGACCTCTGCCCCTTAACTTAATTGACGCTCTCCCAAAAACGTACTCAGCTACCAACAACTCGACTAGTTCAAATGCTACCTCTACTTCTACCTCTAACTCTAACTCTAGTTCTTCTAAATTTGTTCTCCTTCTTTTTGTCTAGCAGTAAAAAGATTTGGAAAAAACCATTTTGTCGTCTCGTTATTTTTGTTCCTTGATTAGTCTTAAAAATTGCTAATACTATTCTGCTAATTTCGTCGAAATGCAACCTTGCTTCGCCCCGTGCTCAACTACTATTGATAGTTACGTATACTCAACATGACGTTCGTTCTCGTCTCCGTTTGCATTTCCGTTTCCGCTCACCCACATTTCGCAATGCAAATGTTTCGAAAAGTCTCGTGTATAGTTTTGAACTTGAATTTAACACTACTTATGATGTCTTTGGCTTCCGTTTTTTAGGTTTCGTATGCGATCAACTCTTATAGCTAAAAAATGTAAGAATCGGTAACACGTTTTCAACAGTTATGCTGCCATTTTGGTTATAGGTTTTTGATTAAACATTCTTTGGTTTTTTGATTTGTTCGTATGTGGTGTGTGTGTGTGTGAGTGACTATCAATTCCCTACAAAAGAGTTGCATTGGTAAAAAATTCAAGTCTAACGATTTGCTTCAATAAATTCCATGTCCCAATTCGCGGTTGTATGGGAATCAGTTTGGCGGATCAGATGACACTGGTTCTTGTTCTGACTTTAATTAATGAGTACCCTGTTTTTTAACTATAGTTCCTTATATTAGGTTTATCTTAAAGTAAAGTACAGACTGGAAAGGGTTTTTAGTTGCTTAAAATTAAACTGAAGATACAAAAACATTAACAAATTATAAGTGACCCAGCAAAGAATGCTGTTGAAAACTAAGTTGATAAATGTTATTAGGAACTTAATATCAGCTTTAAGGAAGGATTTCATCAGGGGATTATTTATGTCGAGATAATATTGACCCCTTCGAGCATGTACTGTACTCTTAATGAACTGTCTAGGATTCTATAAAAGATATTTTAAAAAGTCAGCAGTAATTTTGGTTCCTTGGGCCGCACTTCATCTGGTTAACTGAAGTACTTGAGGCCCGCGATCAGCATAAATTTTTCAATAAATAACTCCGAGTCCAGGACAGCTATGTGAGCCGCCCGACCAATTAGGGTATTAGCCGTGTGAGGCAGAGCGTGATGGACATCAAAGCGGGCCAAAGTCAGTTCTGGCCTGGCTAAAATCGGGGCTATGACATTGTGAACCATTTCCCTGGAAAATAAATATAATATAAATTTATAAAGGAGGTTTATAGACATAATCCTTGAAAAGATTACCTATAAATGGTGCCCAGTGTGGAGTTATCTCGCATGGCAGCCTTGCATAGCTCTAGCCTGGCGGAGTGCGCTGGCACATAACGATCTTGGCTGGAGCCGCAGAGCAGGATGTTCTTGAAGTGATGCAGGGTGCTCCTCTGGCTGAGCCTGTATAGGAAGCTGTTTCGCATGTCGGTGGTGTCCCGCATGCAGAGCTGCAGCAGGGAACCGGATTTCTTCCACTTTTGCATGAACCACATGCCTGAAAGGGGTTAAATAGTAATTAAGGATCCTTGAGGTTCTTGGGACTCGCATCCTTACCCATATTGACCAGTCCACTGGTGTTGTAGAGAGTACCCAAGTGCGGACCCGAGAGCGAGAGGAAGGTGTGCAGCCGCGACAGCAAAGGTCGCATCTGGGGCCTAGCCAAAGCACTTCTCACAATAATCGTGCCCAGGGAATGGGCTACGAATGAGATGCGAACCGGATTCAGAGCGCAGCTATCGATATGGTAGAGTATCTCGGTTACCAGCCTAAAGGGAAATCCCAAAAGGGGAGATTAGATATACCCATAACTCAAAATTCCGAAACCTACCGATCAGTCATTGTGTCAAAGTCCGAGAAGGTGTCTCCCTGGTTCCGTTCCGACATGAGAAACTCTAGGTTCACTCCTGGCAGTCCCAGCTCCAGGTAGGTTCGCACTAGCCTTAAGTCCGCCGAATTGCCATCCAGCCCATGGACACAGATGACCAGATGCATGCCGTTTGGTGAGAAGGCGCGGTACTCGTCGCTGATGTAAAAGTAGGGCAGCTCGGAGGCCAGCTGGACGTAGTCTGAGTATATGCTGCCCTGATACTTGATCTGCTTACGGAACTCTTCGCGGTACTTCTCAAACTCCAGCAGCGAGATGCTGGGCGGCGTATCCTGGACAGCGGCGGAGCCCTGTCCCTTTCGCTTGTGCTTGCCGGCGGGATGGGAACTGTTGCCCGGTGGCTTGGCTGCCCGCACCTGCCCATTGGAGTTCTCCTTGTCCTCGTCCTGTTCGGCATCCAAGCCATTACTGCCATTTATGGCATGTGACTTGCACTGATGGCTCAACGGATTCGGGAGATTCTGTGGCCTCTTCAGCTCCGCCAGGCTGTGGGATTTCAGTACGGGCTTATTGGTAAAGATGGCCGGCGTGGAGATCGGTCGCAGGGACTCGTAGATGTGGTACACCGGATTATCGATGGCACCCACCGGCTGGCGCTCCTTGAGCGGCGGCGGCGGCAGATGGCAGGTCACCTGGATCTTGGCTTTGCCACTGGGAGGAAGTGAGGCGGGCAGGGAAACTGTAGGGGGAACGGCAACGGTGGCAGGAACAGGGAGGGGTGCCGCAGAGGGTGCTGGCTCTGGTGGCGGATCGCGGAACTCGTCGGGCGGCGGTGGAGCCAGGGCGACCAATGCCAGCTCCTGTTCTTGGTCCTGGAACTGCTGAGGTGGCGGCAG
Source organism: Drosophila tsacasi (assembly GCA_018904565.1). NCBI lineage: Eukaryota > Metazoa > Arthropoda > Insecta > Diptera > Drosophilidae > Drosophila > Drosophila tsacasi. The sequence goes on from JAEIHY010018523.1 coordinate 4,289, forward strand.
ACAGACAGCGTCCAGCGGCTGCATGTCCTTCAGGCTGGTGATGTCAAAGTCCGACTTGGACTTTCCCGTGGAGGCGACAGTCTTGTGGCGATTTCTGCGCGGCGGGGGCTCCATTTCCTCCACCTCCGTGGACTCTCCGTTGGGCAGGTGACGCAGTCTGTCCAACTGGAAGCGGGAGCGCTCCCTCTTGATATTTACCGTCACCGATGACACCTTCTTGTGCACCTCCGGCGGCTGACGGGCTGGGGTCCTACTCTGACTGGAAGTTCCCGCCTGCCTCTTCCGCGTCTTGTGCGGATGCTGCTGTTGGAGTTGCTGCTGCTCCAGGACCTTCTGGAGGCGCAGGCGCAGCTGTTCCCCATTCAGGCGCGTCTCCATGGCCATGCCCATGCCCAGATTGAGCTGCGTGTGCCGCTGGCGCTGATTGTTCAAACCCGCCGTGCTGGTGATGGTGTCCGGACTGGAGATGGCCAGAGAGCTTCTCCGGCTACTCACCCATCCGCTCTCCTCGCTCAGCGAGGAGGTGGAGTTGCTCCTTTGCCGCCTCAACTGCGAGTCAGAATCGAATTCGGGCGGAGGAGCCAGATTGGGCAGGGACTCACTGAACCCGCTGGTGTTTGGATCGCTGCTGGTGGTATTGTTGTTGCTCGTGGCATTGCCATTGCCGCCGCCAGAACCCTCGAGCCGGAAGGGCACACTGTTGGAGCTCAGCATCTGCAGTTTCTGCATCATGTCGCTCTCGGAGCTGCTGGACTCCTTCCTGAGTTGGCCCTGGCGCAGCATCTCCTTGATGTCGGACACTCTCACGCGGGCAATCTCCACTGCACGCGGTATCTGGGACGAGCTGCTCCGCGGCATTGTGGTGTGCTGCGTGGGCGGTGGTGGCGGATACGAGTTCCTCGGCGGCACCATTGACTTGGGTAGCGAGTTGTAGCCGTTCGTGCACTGCTGTGCACCCTGCTGTGCCGGCTGTCCCTGTTGCTGCTGAGCTGTACTGAGCAGCTGCTTGGGGGGATTCAGCAGCTTGATCTCGTGGAGGTAATCGAACTTCCCATAACGCTGCCGGAACTCGCAAATGTTCCTCATCAGATCATCCGTCTGGAGGCGCGGCAACGTGTGGTTGGTTGTTGGTGGCGCCGGATTCGTGGGCAAACCCTCACAGCCATCTAGTTGGTCTAGGGATTTGCTGTGCCGCGCCGGGACACTGGAGTCCAGATCGAGATCCTCCAGCAGACCAGTGACCGAGTGCCGGGAGAGGTTGTGGCGCAGTGCCGCTGTGGGTGGTGGAGGAGCAGGCGCCTGCTCCTTGCTGGGAGCTATGGTCAGACTGGCCTGCAGTACCTCACCGCCCAAGGCGAAGCGTGGTGTGACCACGCACTTGGCATGGGGATGAGCCGGACCCGAGCCATTGGTCTGCGGGTAGTCGTAGTCGAAGTGGCAGGCCAGGCAGTCCTTGATACCGTTCAGGCTGCTGCTCGAGTGCGTCTTGTCCACCTTCTTCTTCTGACAGCCGCCGACCCCACCGCCAATGGAGACCGTTTCATCCAGCTGGGGATCGCTGCCAGAGCGCCTTCGTCCATAGCTGCTGCCCGCCGTCACATAGCGATCCTCGAAGATGAGGGGCAGCGAGGAGGCGTCCCCATCGATGGGCGTACAGTGAACGGGAAGCGGGGGCAGGGACTGAAGGTAGCGGCTCCTCCGCGCTAGCTCTGCAATGGCCACATAGCCCTGACAGTGACCCGGCGATGGTGATCCATTGGCCTGCTCCTGACAGCCAGCGGCAGCCGCATGTCGCGGTTGCTCCAGCACAAAGAAACCCTCGGCGAAGCGTCGCACTCTGAGGATGTGATGCTTCCGCGCCAGCAGAGTGTGCACCGCCGTGGAGGATCGAGAGGCCAGAAGAACGCGGCGCCACCAAAAGATGCTCTCCGCACACAGCTGGGCAATGTCCGAATTGGCACGAATGGCAAAGTCCTCCTCCGCCTCCAGTTGCTTGGCCTGATCCAGCAGCAGCTGGAGCCGCTCGCCCGTATCGTTCTCCCTCAGAGGCGGCGATCCAATCTGCGAGTTGATGCTCGGTGGAAGCACGGTGCTGAACTCATTTAGAGTCGCCTTCAGCTGCTCGATGGCGCCCAGGAGCAGGCAGCAGATCTCCCGATGAATGGTCCGGGACTGAAGCAGTCGCCCGGCAGGACCGCCGCTGCATTTGGTTGTGCCACCTATCTGGGGTCCAAAGAACACCGCCTCCAGGGGACCAGGTGAGGTGTTTCCCCGGCAGCTCAGTTTGCCGGCACTCCAGGGCTTCGAGCTGCGAGGAGCACTGAAAAAAAACGAGAAAATTTAAGAAAAAACAACGGGAATTAGACTTTATTATTTATGAAGAATATGAAATATTTAGCTCTTCAGTGAGTGAACAAGTGGAAGTGTTCATTCAGATGTTCACATGTTCATTAGTTATATAGTTTATTTCGGTGTTTAATCAGCAAAGTAATTCATTTTAATGTTTTCTTTTCTTGATAAGTGCTTCTAAAAATGTTTGTTTGAATATTTAGGTGAGAAAACAAGTGAACCTTAGAGTGAACACGTGTACACTGACTTGCATCTAATAATTACTAAATACCATATAGATTTATACAAAGAAAACGTTACTATTATATAGGAAGTGAAACTCGGACAGACATGTACAGCAAGCTCTCCTGGCCACAGAAACTACACCAACTACGTGAACCGAGTGGATTTTAGTACGCAGTTTACACAGTTTACGAAGTTACTGAACTTTACGAAGAGTTATGATGATTTCTTACCAGAATTTCATGTACGAGAACATGCTTCGCCTGCAGTGTTGATTCCGTTATTAAGGGTGATATATTGGTATGGATAATAAGAGTATATTTTGGATTGTATCGATACCAAATATATATCGTTGGAGCGCAAAAAATGAGATAAATGAATAGGAGATTATAATAAATGATACCATGGTTGACTTTCAACTATGGATTTTTTTTAAGGGACAACTAAGTGTGATAAAGATGTGATAGGTGAGAGAGTAAGAAGATCCCTAAAATACCAAATATCATATTTACAAAATAGATGCAAAATTGGATGAAAATAATTATGTTAAGCTATAAAAGGAAAAGTATTTTTTTTTTTAGATTTTTCATTTAGACAGGAAATATTTTAACCTACTTATTAAAAGTATAATTAAATGGATTTGGAAAAGAATAAATTACAGTATTTCTAATGTAGTCTACAAGAACACAAACTATTAAAAGGAACTAAGTTCATTATAAACTCATGCACGAATGTTTCAAAGATTTCCTTTAGATGTTTTTAGAGTCAGCAATCCTTCTTAAATGAAATCCTCAAATAAACTATAATAAAAGTGTTAAAATGAGAATGTCCCAGGATATTCTGAACGTTAAACTTTGACAAAGAAAAAGGAAATGCTTTATTATTCCATGTCCGAGAAACCTGAAAAGTTTTCATGGCCCAAAAGCCAAGAAAATCATCCGCTAACGATTTAATCCCAGAAACACTTTAAAGTTTCGCCCGCTCCTCCCCCGAAACCAAATCCACTCGGATTCCGGGCATGATTGGAGGACCTGCCTCATCCTGCTGCGATGCCGAGAGATAATCAGGCAATTTACGGTTTCGCTGGGGCGCTTCGGTGATGTGTAATCAGCATGAATATATCCACATCGGGCCAAAGGCCAAGGTCAACATGGGATTTCTCGCTGCTGCTGCCCGAGATGAGATTATATTTTATTCATTCGAAAGAGCCGGGGAGTCGCCGAGTCGAGTCAATTTCAAATTCCGTTTCGAATTCGGTTCGAAAAGGATTCCCCTCCGCACGAGGACTACAAATTGCTACGACGAGCAGGAGGATTGGTGCTTGAAAGCACAACTTTTTTGGCAATACAAAACAGATTAAAGAATTAGGCGCAGAATGCAAAACTTTCAGGAAGAAAAAAATAAGGGGAGGAGAATAAAAAACTTAGCTGGAAGTCAAAATTGAGCTTTGCAAGGAGTTTGAGTTTAAGATCCTCCTTCATTCTTGTTAGCTCTTGGCTTGTGTTCTTTTTTGTCGCTACATTCCAGGAGCTGGGGCAGGAGCAAGAGCCAAAGGACAATAGCAATGCGAGAGTCATTAAAATTTGTGCCTCAACATTTTTATCCTGCGCTCTTTGTATGCACAGGGTGCAGGAGCAGGAGCAGGAGCAGGAGCAAGAGTCGAGGGCATCGTGGCCTGTGTGCAATTTTAATGAGTTGGAAATGATTTGTGCGGGTAACTGGCCTACCTAGTCCTCTACCCCGCTTATGTTATGTCCTGTCGTGTTCCGCTGATGCTGCAGTCCCCACGCAACAGGACACAAGAGGAGGTCTAGGTGGGGACTCCTGGCCCCTTCCTGGATTTATGCAGCCCCTACGTTGCGTTCAATTTACTGTGAAAAATATGACTATATCAACGTTGACATTAGAGATCATGTTGTCATCTCCAGTTTGCATCTCGCCTGACACTCGAACCCCTAGCTACACTATGAGAAATGAGTGCTAAATATGCTTTATGCCAAAGAAATTTATCTTAAATTAATGTGAACTCCTTAGGGATTAAAGTACAAGAAAGGTACACTTTAAAGTCCACTTAAGACCTTTTATATTTATTATCTAAATCTCCATAAACTCTTTCTAAAGAGAATCTTGCCTCTTTCTCTGAGTGTTCCTTTATACTCACTTGATGTAGGGCTGATGGAGGGCCACGAGACTGGCATGAATGCCCACGCTGATGGCCGCCAGGTGAAAATAGTCAAACAGCACCGGCAGGTGATAGTGGAGGCCGCGTCCCGGATGAAAGTTCAACTGCAGACTCCTGGTGGAGGCCAGTGTCAGTGTTGTGCTGCCGCCAGAGAAGCTGCCCATCCTTCCATCGCCGCCGCCGTTGCCTCCGTGTCCATTGAGGCTGCTGGAGCCGTTTTGTTCCCCAAACCAGAGCTCCAGCTGCAAGGAGAACTCGGCTCGTTCAATGGACTCCTTCAGGTGACGACTGTCGACTGCAAATAGCGAGAAATTGAGAGAGGAAAAAATCAAATCAAGGAACAATCTTGAATACCAAGTGATGGAAATCTATGCTTGATTAAGCGGGGTTTTAGGGGAATTTCGACTACAAAAAATAACTATTATTAAGCCTATTAACTATGATTAATATATAAAATATACTAAATAATATTTAAATTAATTATACAAAATACAATATTAAAGACTTATTTAGCATCCCTGATGATGAGAAAGAGTCTCCAGCTTGAGGTTGATTGAACTGCAAATCCCCGGTATAAATGCGGCCGAAAATCCTGTATGCAAACAGTGAGTCCACTCTACCCGAAAAGCATTTCCCATTTCCCCAACATATTTTCAGCAGTCGATTTCAATTCCGTCTTCGGCTTATTTGTTTTCCTATTGATTTTCGTTTAGGTTCTCCAAAAGGGGGTGGTAACTACTCGTACCACCGGATAGTGGTGTGTCGGAAGTGGTGGGTGGCCTGCCCCTTAATCCCAAACAAAATGGGTTAATGTCCGGGTAGTTGTGCATGCGGCAAAGACAACTCAAAATTCATTGAGAGACCACAAATATCGTTGGCCGGAAACCAAGGAATCGATGAGTCAGGAAAATGTTGTCCTAGTTCGATGGACTTGTTTCTGGGAAGCTCCTCAATCAATTAGGTTTTATTGTTTACTCCAATAACATGGCAGACCATTAAGCTTACTTAAATAAGTTTATGTTTTTGCTTGATTAGTTTACTAAGAATATAGGCTTAAACTTTTTTTTTAAACTAATTTAAATAATTCTTCCGTTTAAGAAGCCCATTTGTATGTTGTATTTAATTCCACTGGAAAGAGAGATTCTATGTAGATTTTACAAACATGGCTTAGCTGGTTAAATTATATCTTTTTATTTGAGGCCATAACTTTTGGATTTAGCAAATAGCTAAATTATATTTTTTATGAACTCGTAAATCTGGCAGAAAATGGGTTTAAAAAATATTTGATGTGTTTTATCCAGGGATTTATCTTGATTAAAGCTTCTTAGCTGCCTTAAGCAGCAAGTGGGCTAAAATTAATCGTCGCCGCCCACATCCATCAATATCTGCGCTTATTCCACCTGCCACTCCATAATAATAACCATCAGAGTTTACCAATGTTTTCCTTTTACACTCTCAATATCCGTCCTCCTCCATAACTCCCTTCCCCTGAGTGAAAATGTTAATCAAATTCAATTTGCTTGCCATGTCGATGGTGGTTTATGGGGCAGCTACTTAGGATTCTCGCTCCACGTGCGTGTTGGGTGGGGAGAGCCATAAAATTCATTTGTTTTCATAAAATAAGGATTTATCCGCACAGCAGAAAAAGGCAATAAAACAGAGCCAAAGGAGATGCGGGCATTGCAGGGCTTTTTTGGTCCTTGTTGAGATTTGCTTGGTTCTCGCATCACTCATCCGCCATGTGGTCCGTGTGGTGACAATTGCTTTTGGCTGGAATAATTTTAAATGCCGAGGAGGAGATTTTCACAAGAGTCTCCACAGCTCGACACAGTTTATTTTATTGTCTGTGCGCTGCAGTAACCCACTATAAGAGTGTGCACTGAAAGAAAATAACTATTTTCTAAAGCATATAGTAAATAAAAGAAAGAGAGACGAAGCAGTACTAAAATAGGTATTTAAACCAATAAACAAATTTAAAAGAACTTAATATATTTCTAATTCTTCAAAAGTCACCATTTCCTTAGTTTTTCCCCCATTTTTTCATCTACAGAAATTCCTAGAATTTATACTTTATATCAACTTTCTTGCCTTTCTCACATTTGAAACCAATTTTTTCTGCCTGCTCGTGCGAGAAGATAAATTGCAAAGTTAGGAGGAAAAGCGGAAAACGCAGGACGTTTGGGGAAAAACCAAAACAATCGCATACACACACGACACACACACGCGAAACATCAACAACAGAGACTGAAAGCTGTCAAGTAAAAAGTTACTCTTGTTGCTGGTTCCTGCGGTGGCTCCTCTGCGGATCCCCTCACAGATTCCACCACACATGCTTGGGAAACTTGTCCAAATGAATTAATCACTTTACCCGGCAGCCAAGTGGATGATGTTTCCATTGTTTGTTGGCCGGAGAAAGGCGAAGCAAAAAAACAATAAGGGCTCAAGTTGAGCTAGGAAAAGCTAAGGGAAAGTGTAAGGGAAATAGACGCTGTCTGTCAAGTGCTCATCATTCTCACACTTTTTCGAGAGCAAAATGCGGGCACCTTGCGCTTTTTATTCCCTTACACAATACCCCCATAAATATTCGAATAAAAATATCTCTTTATATTTTTATCCACCATTTCCACGCATTGTGTGTGTGTTTGTATATATGTATTTATATTTTCCTGGTGTTTTCCGCTTTTATTCCACCTCTTGTTACTGCGAAAATTTGCTTTCAATTTGGTATTTTCCTCGCCTTTGTTTTTTATGAGAATTGTATAGTGTTTTATGGGATGCTCTGTGCAGCGTGTTAAATATATTTTTATGTATGATTACTATATAAACGTTTAACGAGTAGAAAAAAATATATTTCAAGTGTTAAGACATTTGTATTTATTGACAATTGAAAGCCAACTTTAACTTTAACAGCTTTCCACATATGTTGAATTATTTTCAAACGTTTTCTTTATTATAATTTAAGCTTCTGCCTTGTGCTAAGAATAATTACGCAAACTTTCCCATAAACTTTAAATCAGTTTCAACACTTCGAAGCTCTTTTCTTATTCGATCTGCTGGCATAATCTATTGCTGAATTGTTTACTTTTTATTCCACTTTACACTTGGCCTTCTTCTACCTTGTGCTTCTGTGCGTCTGTTTTCTTTTTTGTGTTAAAATAATAAAAAAAAAAACTGGGTCAATGTGTGGCCAAGTTTTTCCATTTTCTTTGGCAGAAAATAAGGCAGAAGCAGTGGCTTCTAAAAGGAGTTTCCCCAACTTGCCGTAATTGCATTTCCAGGCGGAGGAGCTGCAGAAATCCTTTTAGCTGCAGCCAGCAATAAATGCAATTAGGTGGAAATATCCCCCCACCGAAACTTTCGGCATCTGTCCCGTGTGGTCATCATCTGGCTCCATTTCCACTCCCACTGCCACGCCCACTGATCCCTACTCGGAGCAGTCCCAGAGCTCCAGGGCCACCGGGAAACTTTGTCCGGTCTCTGACAATTTGATTTATATTTCCAATCGAACAATAAACTCATTTCGGGTCGGAAAGTTCCGCTGTCCGCTGACTGGACGAGTGATTTGGTGTCTGGTTAGCCGCGCTCTGGGCGACATTTTAGTTTTTTGTAGATTTTTTCTTTGGTATTGGCTTGGCTTTTGCCATCGAAATGCCACCAATGCGGCAACGGGGAATACTCCGCATTCTTGGCACTCGCAAAAGTGCAAATTTCTAGCCCCAGCCTACTTGGCAAACATTTTATATTATTAAGTTTTTAAAATTTAATTTGGGATTTTGGGTAAAAATATTATTTAAAAAAATATTTCTCTTAATTTAATGTAATTAATTATTAATTTTAATTTAATGGGAAAACGTGTACTAGTTATTTTACATTACTTGGTGCTTAAGCAGAGCAAATAAATGAATATAACAAGACATTTATTTTTTGTTTTTAGAATTTCGAATCATCATAAAATCTAGAATATTTCAGTTCCAGCTGGAAATTTGTTGGTGGTCACGCATTTTTAAAATAAATTAAATTAGACGAATGCCAACGGTGCGTTTTTGCATGTTTGGCACTCGGAAAGCGCAACTCGGAGACCAGAGTCCTATGATAATGGGGTTACCCAGAATGAAATGTTTAGTTTAACCCCATGACCCCATGTCAAATACCTTTTTTTAATTCAATTGAAATAAAAATATAAGTAATCTTATTAAAAAAAAACATATGCATTTTGTAATGCACAAATAACCTAATTAAAAGGTCATACCGGAAACAAAGTCTCCTAGTTTTGCGAAAGGGTTTGTCAAACAGTTTTCTTGTGATGCATTTACTCACCTAGAAGATGACTCCGAAAGTGGATGATATCGCGTAACGGCACCTCCTCATTCCGATAGAGTATCTGAAAGATGCGCGACGCGCCGCTGCCGTTGATAACAGAGGCTGAGGAGCAGCTGCCCGCCAGCGAGGCACTTCCCAGGTTCCCACTCCCTTCGCCCGGCGACAATTCGCCCCGCTCACTGTCGCTGCTGGCATGGTCGGTGGCATTGCCGGTGGCGTTGGCCGATCCGGAGCCGGATCCGGAACCCAGGCCGTTCGCTTGTCCGTTATGTTTGCCGGGGCCGCTGGCATCCGGAATGCTCGTCTCCACCTGGACGGGCAGACGGGGCGAAACACGCAGGCCACAACGCACCTGGTAGAGGCTGCAAATGGAAGAAAAGAGTCGGAAAAAAAGAGGAATAATCAATTCAACCATTTAATAAATCATGGGCATTATAGGGAGCAGCATAAGCAACATCAGACTTTAATAATGGCTTAAGTGCATTTTTTATTCAATTTAATAATAAATTAATATAATGGTTTCTATGAAATCAAAATGCATCACTAAAATACATTATTTACACCTGCCTTTATAAAATAAACCCAAAATATGTCATCATAGATCTTTTGCCATATTTAATTTCCTCTATAATCCACGACTGTCCAAACATTTAAAGATCACAGGAATTAAGGCCTCAATTCCCAAGAGTTGTGTCGACCAGTGACACTACGGTCATCGGCAGCAGCGTCATTCGAAGTGACAGGCAAACAAAGAAAAATCAAGGAAAAGCACACATGAAAATCAGCCCAAACCCATTGCTTGGTTTGTCTTTTTTTTTATTCACAGTCGTTTATTTGCGTACATTTTTGTATCTTTTCCCTTTTCTTTTTTATGTATTTTTAAAACACGAGCTGCTGATGCTGCTGATGCTGCTGGTGCCGGTGCTGCCCGGTAATCTTTAAGAGCAACAGAAACAGCAACAAATTGAAATCCCATAAACACTCGGCTGACAATTAGTGAGTGCTACGGTCAGTACACCCCCACTCGGCCCTCTTTATTTGCTGCATTCCGTTTTGTTTGCTGAACACTCAGAGCTTTCGGCGAGTGTGCACAACAAATTGCAGAAAAATTAACAAATTCATTTGATATTTTTCTGTAGCACGAGCGAGCCTTGTGTAATGTCCCATTTGACCTGAATTCCCTCAATGTTTGCATATAATTACCAAGTGCAATTCATCATCATTAATCTGCAAACATAAAAGTACTAATTGCTAGTTTGTGCTCAAGCTCTGAAGCTGTATGCTAATGGTAGCATAAATGCTACTGAATAAACAGTAAAGTTTATGAAAAGCAATTATTAAAACATAATACTTAGAAATATTTGGAAAGCACTCTAGAGCCATTGGATTTTATGACCCACTAAAATTGGGAAAGGAAATTGCTCTAAAAACTATAGCTAAAATGCAGTAAAAAATAGTTAAACTGAATAGAAAATATGATAGAAATCTCTGAAACTGTTTAGTGGAATCTATTTTAATTGTCAAAAATGCTATTTATTTTTGCAATATACATTTTCATACCCTTGTAGAGTAATTTTAGTGAAAAGTTTTTAACGCAGTAGGATCAGTGAATTGATCAGCATCGACTTCGGCCTACCCATGTCTGGTAAAATACAACAAATTTAAATTTTGTGGATATTTTTAAGGGGTTAAATTGTTAAAATTGTAATGAAAAATTAGCAAAAAAATTAATTTTAAAATAAATTGTAATTCATTTGTTAGCCTTATAAAAACTAACTTAAAACAGTTATCCAAATTCAAATAAATGTATTTTTAGCCTAGGTATTATATCTTTAAGTTTTCATTCTCCCAAAAATTATCTTATAAAATGATGGATAAATATTTAAACTTTAAGACTCCGTTTTGGGTATAATATCTGTCAGAAGCACAGAAGTTATCTTCCTTTCCTTTTATTTTGGATATGCAGTAACTCTACTTCAAATATTACTATCTGGCTTATATATTAAGTTGAACCTTGATTATAGCACCTCATCAATCCAATTTTTGGTATTCTAATCAAAAATACATAAAACCTCATATGCCAGAGCATCGTGACTCTACATACCCATACATACCTCCTAATGGCCACTCTACAGATCAATGAAATAAAAGCAATACGCCGTCTTGCAACCTTAATTTGTCAGGACTTTAAGTTAAGTTTGCCAAAAGCATTTTCCAGCTTATCGATCAATTTCGATGGCGTTGTAATCAAAAGTTTATTCGTATTTATTTTCTTGCTTTACGTGCTGTGTGGAATGAATGCGGCCCAGTGATTGAGGAGGGCTCTTAAAACGTGGCGACAAACACTCACCCGCGCTGAAACAAATCCACATTGAAGAACTTGTGCAGCTCCACGGAGAACTCGATGGTGGCCTGGAGGTCACCCATGATTCCTTGACCGCCCAAGGGGCTTCTCCTCCACGACCTGCTACTTGTGGCCGGCTCAAGTTGTCAGCAAGTTCATTGGCTCCTCCCTGGCAATAAAGACCAAAAAAGAAATACAAAAATGTGCGATAAGTTTTACTTTTATTTATATTATATATATTATATTCATTTTTTTTTCTGTGACTGCATAACCCCCGGCAATATTGGCGTTGCAGCTTTTGCCAAGTTCGATTTGCCGTGCTCTCAATAAATTTATTGGCAACAACTATTGACAGCTTGGCCAATTGATTGGCCCGTAATTGTGCAGGGAAACTGTGCCAAGTGGGTGAATTTCACCGAGCTCAGTTTATGGCCGTGGGCGCGGGTTACTTTTGGGTTACACAGGAAAAATAACAGCGGAAATGGTCACGAAAATAGTGTGTTTTCATACCAAAATGGGTCATATTTCTAGTATAATCATTTCTGTATTTATGGTTTAGTTTTTATGACTTAGTATAAGTATAATTTTCATATACAATTTTTAATGATAGTCATCTTAACCAAATAAACCATTGAAATCTTAAGACTAAAGTACATGAATTTCCCTTTAATTGTTATTTATTTCTTTTAATTTTCCATGCAGGAGCAGACTTACTGAGTGTGTGTGTTTTTTTTTTTTTGTGTGTTGTGAGGTTAGCGGGTCAGCCACAACAACAGCAAATGGAATAACAACAAAAGTGTAACCAGAAATGGGGGAAGCCCCGCCACGATGTCATACGAATGGGGACAAAAGCGAAAGGAAGACAGCGACAACAACTTTTAATCGCAAAACAACAAAAGCTCCTTTTTCCCAGCGAAAGTAAGAGGGAAAGCGAGCGAGTGAGGGAGCGAGCGAGTCAGGCAGTCAGTCAGTCGCCTGTGAAGCCCGCGCCTACAATAACATTAATGTGCTGCAGTTAATGCCACCCCCAACCCAACGCCCCCTTAAGAGAGGGGGCTCTTCGGTGACCTCGCTTGTTGTTGACACAATGGAAGCAAGGCAAGAAAACTGCTGCTGTTGCTGCTCCTGGTTCTACACACTAGAAATAACGATAATAATAATACTAGAAATACTTGTATCTTTTATTTTCCTCTCTAAAAATATCCTATAAAACTATCTTGAGATTTATTTACATTTTAAAATGTTTAATTTAATTAAATTATACATTATATTGGACTTAAGAGCATTGTTTTGAATTAAATTTAAAGGTCTTATAAATGCATCACATTTTGCTTTATTTTTTGAGAAACTAGTTCACTAATTCACCCTCTTTTAATATTTTTTTCTGTCTGTGTATTGCTTTTCCTGCTGATGAAAGAGTTCTCTGTTCTTCGTGGGGATTTTTTAAGGATGGTCTGGCAAAGAGAACAAGTCTTTTCTCTATCCCTCATCCCTCATCCGTTGTCTGCCTGATGTTTGCCTCATTGTCAATGTGGGTTAACGTTAACCCAAGTGATCCAAGAGGCTACAGTTTCAGCCGAAAGTATAAGGATTTTAGCATATAGGGAATTTACTAGGGATTTTCATTGCCAGATTCGAAATAAAATTAGTTTTTTTCGGACGAATTCTAATTATTTGAAACTTAACTAAAAGCTTATAAATGCTAACATTAAGTAAATATTAAATACATAAATACAGGACAATATGTATTTATTATATACATATGTATTAAATAAGGCTTATCTAACCGCCCATCTAAATATAACTTTTCCTTTTCCCTGTACTTAAAAACTCTTTGTAGTTTAATACCCAAATAATTCCAAAATAATTTCTCTAACATAAATGACACTGTCATACGTTTAGAGCTTTGTGTCTTAGATATCTATATTTAAGTGATGCTGACTTATAGTGACAGACCGCACTGTCTGTCTGGCTGCTGCTGCTGCTGCAACTCGGTAAAGTGAAAGTGATGATGCCATTTGTTAGCAAAGTCCTTAAACTGCTCGCTCTTGCCATCCTTAATCCCCTCCTTCTACCCATTTCCATTCCCTCTTTTATCTCATGATGTATGGGCAAATGTTGTCGCTACATTTTGACTTACTTTGTCATTAAGTGTTCCTAAGTACAAGCCCCAACCAATTCCCTTCTCCTCAAATATTTGTGTTCATGAATTCGAAATGCTGAGGGGTTTCGGCTTTGGCTTTTGCTTTTTGGAAATTAAAAGCAAATTTGCTTGTTAGTTTTTGCCTACACAAACACGCCAAATGCAAAAGTTCGTTGAGCGTGGCGAATGCTTCTTTAACTTTCCACAGGCATTACGCATACGCCGCGTTGTCTGAGCGAAATATATGCAATAACAACTTTTCCGTTTGGGGTTAAGGGAAGTACCGACGGCAGTAGGAAACTGGGTCAAATCTAAAGTTCACGCAAAATAAAGAAAAAAACGAAATTGTGAATAAAGTGCCAACACAATGAGTGCGCGCAAAGAATGCGAAATTTTCTATATTCTATATAACAGGAAGCGGAAACTTTTTTAAAAGCTCAACCAAAACACATTTGTGTGCACGGGATGAAGTGGAAAGTGTGGCGGGGGGGATTAAAAACGGGGTAAGCCGAACCATAATAAGGATTTTTTGGCCACAAAAGCACTGCCTGAAAGGCGAAACGCATTTATCAAGTTTCTAATTGAAAATAATAAAATAAAAAGCTGACTTCCGGCAAAGAAAAAGTTTCTAATGGAAAACTGCACAAAAGGCCATTGAATAAATGTGGGCAAAACTAAAATTATAAACACTTTGAGCTGAGAACTTTTTAAAACAGTTTTTACCAGAGAAATTTTATGGATTGCTATAGCAGAGGTTTTCAGTAGTTATTTTTACTACAAAACTTGATTTTTGAATCCAAACATTAAAGGTAAATCCCACACAACAACAGGTCGCTCACTTTGATACAAATGTAACAAATTTGGCAACGTTAAATAATAATAAACAAAATGAGCTGTGAACTAAAACAGGACCACTAAGGGGTACGCACGGGAGAGTAGCCATAAAAATAAAGCTACAAAAGCCACTTCAGTCACTTATCGAAACAAAGGCAAAGCCAAACAAAGACACAAAGACCCCAAAACATAAGCCCAGCATTTCCGATCGACGAGGAGCCACCACATCCCCTAGTTTCCATTCCTTTCTATTTGATTTTTCTTCTTTTTCTTTTTAGTGGGCTATCCTATCCAAACTGTCGATGACAACGGCCTCATAAACGGGAGAAATCAAATCGTTCGTGCTTATCATCGTAATGATTATCCCTAATGTCCTGGCGCTGGGCCCGAGAAGGGACTTCCGCGAGAAGGAAATGAGAAAGGGACCGAGGCTATCTCCTAAAGTATCCCCAGGAACCTTCGCCTTCTGCCCGACTTCGTTTTACTTTACGTGTGCCCTAAATTATCGCCGCCTCGTTTTGTTGTCTGGCCCAAGTCCAAATGGTGCACCTGGCGAAAAAGTTTAGCAACTAATTAAGTGAAGTGTTAAGTAGTAAATGAGACAAGAAATATTTAATATTCCTATTTTTTTCAAAGTAAGAAATTTTCAATTATTATCATTCAGTATTTTCATAGAAAAATAACAGATTGTGGTACTCGCGAATCCGTAATAATTAGCTATTTTGTAGAATTAAACACTGCAACTTGTGTTTATTTTGAAGTTATATTTTCTAGTACTATTGTTATATTTTTTAATTCTTCCCTTTTATTCTAGTATTCTTTTTCCTTCTATTTTTTTTCCAGTGTACAAAAAACTAGGGAGAGTGCCGAAAAGAGGAGTTGGCCACGCACGGGCCGTCAATGGCAGACAAACGAGGGTTGGGAAGTCCTTGCTTTTCCGCTTTTCCCACTTTTTCCCAGAGGCAGATGAAGATAAGTTGGTGACCCCGGCACGTCCTGTTTTTTACGTCTTGCCTTCTTCTTCCACTTGTTTTGATAAATAATACTAGTGAGTGTTAGGCCGGAGGAGGGGACGTACGCATACGCATAAAACATGGTGTGTGAATGTGCTAATGTCTAAGGTCGTCGGGGCCCCGGTTGGTGAATGGAAATGAAAATGCTTTCATGTTCATATTTCAATTTAATGCCACAGGCCGCTGGTCGAATTTCCTTTCGGGTTTCCTCTCACTTTTTTCCCTTTCTTTTTTTTGTCTCGATTTCAAGGTCGTAAATTCAATTAATTTCTTCTTCAGGACCGACTTTATGATTGTGCAAAATTAATTAAAATATTTTCTGTATCGGCTTCAAAGATTGCTCCGCTTGTTGTTGCCCGGCAACGGGCTGAAGGTCCTTGAAATTAATGTGGGAGATTCTTTCAAGGAGCTCGATTTCATAGTCAGTGCTTTGCATTTGGCTTTTGTACCTTTAAGTCCTGAAACTGGGATAACCAAGTAAATTAAGTTACCTGCAACTTGGAGGGAAATATTTGGCTTTTCCTCGTGAAATTTAAGGCCGAAACCGAGTCAGAAAAGCAAAAGGAAAGTTTCTGTTGATTGTTATCTTTTGCTTTTTTTGTTCTTGGATACTAGAAAAACAGACACCGAGATGGAAATACGGAGGAAAAGCTTTTTGGTTGCTGGCCGGCAACTTTTGGTTACCTTCCTCATCCGCATCCATATCCTCCATTATCCACCATCCCCATGACGACTTCCCTTGCAGTCAGACGGAGCCGGAAATAGGCAATTTCATATCAGACACAATTTCAACGACCGATTTGTTTTGCTGGCTGCCGTCGCGTTGCCCAGGAATGGCGAACTAAAACATGTGTTCAGCCCTTAAATTATTCATCAACTCGGAAAGTTAACCGGGCGGTGCTCTAACTCTGGTCGCCGCATTTTCCCAGGCAACTCATAAAAAATGCCCTCGAGTGCCGTCTTCGTCGCCTTCCGTCCGTAAGCATGAAAATTATTTTCTCTGGCCTCCAAAACTCTTTTTACCCCCCCATCCATATTGTGGCACAATAAAACAAGCGAATAAGTTTTTGTAGCTGGGAGATACCGACCTATGAGTTACCCAGTAAGTTAGCTGCTTTGGATTAAAACACATTTTTCAGTAAATAATTGGGAAGAAAATTTAAATATTAGTCTTTTTCATAACATTTGCAGCCCAGTAGGACGCACTTACAAACATTAAAGGGTGTATAGCTTCTCTTAAAGAATTTTTTTAGGCAGTTCATTTTTTTTTGTAAATACCAATCACACCAGAGCGTATACGTAATTTTTTGGGACTTTTACAAAAGGAGACTTTTTGAAGTTGACTTAATAAACTTTAGTAAACTAATCCAAAAACTTACACAGAAAATCGGAATAATTCATCCAAATTAATGTTTTTTTTAACTAAGTAATTGCTTTTTTAAGCTTTGATTTGTTAAAAAATCTTTTGCAACATATTCACCTGGACATTAAACCCTTTCTATCCATCGGCAAGTACCCAGTAGCAAGCATACAAAATTGCCAACAGTTGCAGTTGCTGACGGAGAAGGGGCAAAGAAAAGGGGGTAGAAAAAGGGGAAATACAAATGGGTAAGAGAGGTGAGCGGTCTGAGGTATCTTGGCCAAGTGCATCGCGCCTGCCTGGGGGCCATGAGAAGCCAGGGGCGCTTCGGCTGGCCACTTGCTCACGTTCACGTGTCGAGACCAGGCGAGGCAAGGCCCACAAGGGGTTAAAGTCGCTGCGAGAACAATAAAGGGCGAGCCGAACAACTCAAGAGCGCAGCCAGCAATAACACAGGAAGGCAACAAAAAATAAAGAGAAATACTGCGGAAAAGTTTAGGGGAAAAGCCACCGCCTAACAGGAAACTGGGAAAAGGAGATGGTCAAGATTGCACGTGGTAAACGTTGGTGGGAAAAGCGACGATTGAAACATCTAGGATGTCTCAATGCGGCCAGTCCTGTGGCCTTTTAACTGGAATTGAAGTGGAGGAGGCACGAACGAACAATAGCGGCTCAGGAGAGCTTTGCGAAATGAAATGGAAATGAAGAGTGCAAATAGAAGGGACCACCATAGAGCTGAAGATCCTGTGTAGGTTCTGGCAAATTAAAGAGGCCGTTTCTACAGAAAAACAACTTTTATTTAAGCTGAAATCTATAAAGAAATTTAAAATTCTCGAATGAATATAGCTTGGCAGAACCTTTCCCAGGATTATTACGGAAATTCTGCAGCTGGGATAATTGAATTAAATAAATTATTTAGTTGCTGCAGCTACACATGTACATATAGCCTGCAACATAATAATTTACTCAACTTTCAGCTGCACAGCACAGGACAGCCCTCCACCGGATGACTTAATTATACATATGCACCAAGCACCCACTTCCTCCTCCTAGTAGGAGTAGCTACTCCCACTCCTGCTCCTGCAGCATAGATGATGAAGCACCCTAACCACTTGGTTAACTCCAACAAAGCTCAACGAGTTGGGGGCCATTGTGCACGAGCATGTGAGCACCTGAAGGACCTCGAGGGTTTGGAGTCGACTCTTCCTCCCTAATGAAAATGGAGACTTGAATTGGCAGCAGACCGAAACGGTGGGCAGGAGGAGGTAGGAAACCACGGGCTGGTGGGGGTGTGGAAAAATTGAATTGAGCCTTTTTATGCGACCAGCAGCAGACTGACGACGACGGAACAGAACGGAACGGAACAGGATATTTCATTACATTTAAGCATGCATGGCTGAGCAGGAGAAGGATTCGGTGGAATGGGCAAGGGTTGAACTTAGATAGAGTTACGCCCACGTGGAATAAAAAAATAAAAGGCAACATTGTTGAAATGTGCAAATATTGGCTCAAGTGACGGCAATAAAAAGAGTCAACCCCGACAAGTTGCCCTCGAGCAACTAAGGGTTATCCTTATGTTACCTGGATATCATTAAATTTAGGGAGTATTCAGTTTGAAAGCTGTATATAAAGTAATATATATCCTTTAGTTGGTTTTAGTTATAAGTAAAAAATATTACATTTTCAAGTGTTTATAACTTATTATTTTTGAATTTCTTAAAGCATTCTCTCTCTATAACTTTTTAATGGGTACCTCCCAGTCTCAACTTTATTTTTTTCGTTAAACTCCCAATCCGTTTACCCCTCACGTCACCTGGCATTTCATCAATTGATGTCCCTTTGGTGTTATCCCAAATTTAACCCTAAAGGTTCACGATTGTCTACAGCAATTTCGATTTCCCCTTGATTGACAGCTGCCCGACAAGGCCCCAGAACACGCCCACCTTTTTGCATAATTGCATACCTGGATAAGCAATATTTGTGCATACAAATATAAGGCCATTTACGGGTAGAGATGAGTGTGCCAGACCAGTCATGTCATAGATCTCGACGAGCATAAAATAGTGGTAAAGAAGCCATTAAACCCTGTCTGTCATGATGGCTTGGTCCTGGCATAATATTTATAGTTACGCAGTTCGGTTCGTTTCGATGGGAATTGTGCTGGAGGTGGTTACAGTTATCGGTATACCTATAAGGTATCAAGATTTATATTTAATATATGTGATATCGGTTTACTTATGTTTTTTTTTCAAGGGAATTTACATAAGCAGAAAGTATGATATTTCGTTTGTATTTTAAAGATAATATTGCGACGGTATATTAAAGAAAGTATGTTAAAGTCATATTTATAATTAGAACCTCAAAGCAAGTAATGGCGCTTTTACCAGTTTTCAAAGGACAAAAGTAATCTTTTCTTAAGTAAAATATTAAATGAGAATAATTTTAACATAAAAATGCATTCCTAACACAGTCTCATTCAGTCGCTTTTCGGTTAGGTTCCGTAGGGTTCGACTGGGTTGGGCTTTGGGACTGGGCTGAGTTGCGTTATGTTATGCTGGCTTGTGTTTTTCCTGCCGCTCTGCGTTATGCGGCTGGCAGTTAACTGTGTCGTGACATGTGGCAAGCATAAAAGAACCGTAAAATGTCATGTTTGTTGTGGGCCGAACATGACGTGAAGTGGTCGAGATGGAGCGGAATACGAAAGTACGGAAATGCGGAACGGAACGGCGAGGGACGAGCGGCAGAACGATGACGACTCTCGCAGTTGGCTGACATGTGACTCACGCATTTGCCGAAAGGTCGCAACAATAGGTGGGCTTTCCGGGTGGTTTTTGGGCGGTGGCGGTGGGCTAATAGGTGGCCGTGTCAACACATAGCCAAATTACACTAGGCACGCAGCCGGCGAAACCGGAGAACCACAGGAAATTTCGGCAACGGCGCTTGGTAAGGATTTTTTAATAAACTCACAACGCGAGTCGAGTTGAGTAAGTCATGCGAATGGGGTGGCAGGATGAGGAGGAGGAGGCAGCAAAGCGAGTGGTTTTTCTCTGTAATTAATCGATATCTAATTGGGAGTCTGTTTATATAAATAGAAGTGAAGTTCTGTTAGGTCTAGGATGCTATAACTCGAACAAGATGCAGGGCTAAGAAGCTTTAGTTATTCTGGCTCGATTGTAAATGGATTTGTTATACATATCGATTGTAATAACTAATCAGTGACTAATTTGCTGATTTATATTAAAATATAAATATTATCTAGTTGATATTGAAGATTGCTTCTGTTTAAGGTTGAAAGTCAAGACAATTGACCATTTGATATGCATCTTTTTTAAGCAGAATACTAATTAGAATTTATTTTGGTTACTATATTATAATAATTAGGGGAGAGTGGGGAGTCTTGAAGCATGGGGAGTTGCGAAGCATGGCCGTAAATTTC
>JAEIHY010018524.1:0-11845 GCA_018904565.1 Drosophila tsacasi
ACAGACGGACATGGCTAGATCGACTCGGCTGTTGATGCTGATCAAGAATATATATACATATTATACTTTATAGGGTCGGAAATGTATCCTTCACTGCGTTGCCAACTTCTGACTAAAATGATAATATATACCCTGCACGGGAATAAAAAAAATTTAAAACTTTTAACACTTGGTTAGCACAATAATTGGTGTTAAGGTCAATTTCGAACAATTGTTCGTTTTCAAGATAATTACAAAATTGTAAGGAATTCGCACGTGACCAGATAGAAGTCGCTTTTTCCCAAAAGAGTTCAAGAATTGATTTTACAAAAACTTGATAAAAGTTTTTAATGTTATTAAATGTTATTATTTCCTCCTCCAGGAAGAAGCCAGGCGAACTACGTGCCTTCGCGACAAATACGTCGATCCTAAAAGATTTCGAAAACCGCGTAAACATTCTCTAGGTCCATAAAGAAAACATTCGGACAGCTACGGGCCATATTGGCCTATGCGCGACCCCATGAGGGCCTTCCGACATAACCTAACCTAACCTATTAATTTTAATGTAATCTTAATAATGTATTTGAGTTGACTTAAGTAGTTTTTTTAAAATTGAATCTTAATCACTGTCGTCGCCGCGACATGTCGGACGCGACATCGTACTTTTCGTGATGTTTTTTGATGTTTCAATGGCTAAAAATCGTAGAGTAACAAAATGTATAAACAATAAAATTAAAAACATAAAAAGGTGCATTATTTTTATAATTTCTATTATAATTGTATTGCTATATATTTCGCTCAATAAGCAGTGTGACTAAAACATATGTATGTACAGCCAGCTGTGTTTTTTGAACAAACATAAAGTGCTTTTCAAAATCAAATTAAAATGCCTTTGTGAGTTAAATTCCATATCACGTGCTTTGCCTTTATTCGTTTGAAGAGTGGACGCTCTGCAAATTGATGTATTTGCCCAATTCTCAAAATATTGGATTTTGGCTCTATCAAATCAATTAGGACTGTATTTGCTCTTTGAACTCCTGGATTTGACTTTTCCACGCATTATTGTTCATGGCGGGATCCATTCTTTGAAATATCTGAAGGACAGAACGATTATTTTCATATTTAAACGGGATTCCGCCCTTCAAAACAGACCTGACGAACTGGTTGTTCTCTCTCACTGCTTTGGATAGGTGTTTTACTATCTGAATATCGTGGTATACTGCACTTATTAACGCGACTTTATCCGAGAAAAAAAATAATTATAATACAAAAACATTTTTTTCTTGAATTCCTCTCCATATTCGCTTCGAAATCATAGCTGTTAAATTTTTTATCTGGCAACGCTTTTAGCTTTTTCGCTCGCAACATTTATCTTACGCGAGAAAGTGAAAAGTCAGGAAGTTCTTCTTCTTACATTTGCTGATTTAAGAAAATATATCTTATGTTAGTACCAGGCGTTATTAATTTGTACATTTTTTATTTTGCGAAACAAGTGGGATTTTCTTTTCACAAATTGTCGTGTGTAACGCCCCAATTTACCCAGTTCTCACGTTCCAAATAAGTGGTTCCCTCTTACTTTTGTCCATCTCTAGAACTAGAGTTGTCAGACATTTCTAAAAATATCGATGATACTTTTTTTTATCAAAATAAGAAATAATAATAAATAAAATATCCATATAAATCCCGTGTAAGAGGAAGGCAAGTATAAGAGCGGAAAAGTAGAGATTAGAAGATAAGAAGATGAAAAGTATAGAACAGAAAATAATACCATTGCGACAAAGGGGTCCGAAGGCCCATTTGGATATATTTTTAATCATTCATAAATTTTTCTCGCGGGCTTTTGCATACACAGGCTTTCATGTATTGTAATTCATATATTCGTCTTGACAAAATATGTAAAATAATAATGTCGCTATTTCGATATTTGGGCAAACAAAAATAGTGATATCATATTCAGAAAATATATCGATATATTGATATTTTGATATATCAACAACCCTATTGCCACCCCTAAATTTGTTGTATTGATTGTGTTTTGGTCGAATTTATTGCAATTGCAAAAAGTGGTATTGTTAATTTAGCAGGTTGCAGAAATGTGCCTAAAATCAGTGTGTCCTTTTTCTTCAGGTAATAATCGCATACGGGCATGAAGGCATGCAAAATTCGAGTGAGAGAGTGGCATATACACACTGCGCTAATTTTGCTTGCATATATTGTGTGTACATATGTATATATGCATATAAATACATATATAAATATCAAAAATAACAATTTAGAACGAATTTATATCGGAAATAAAAATGCGTATGTAAATTGCTCTTCGCATTGTTATTTTGAGGGCAAGTGCCTATGTGACAAACAAATTCATTGCAAATATACAAGCACACGTACATATGTATGCACATACATACATACGTATGGACAAACAACCTTCTTAATTTAAATTGAAAGTCCCACATCTTTGGAGCCGGTTATATTAATGTAGTTAAATTCCTTGCATAAATAGTGTCAATTTATGTAAGAAGGTTTACGGAGTATCCAGTGGGAGTGAGGACGTGTGGTCAGTTGGGGGCCAATGCAATTCGAATGTTGGAAATAGTGGGCCTGGTTAAGACCAAGTGGAATATTTAGTTTTCGTTGGCTGGAAAGTGTAGTTCTCATTTGTTAAATAAAAGTGAAGAACTTATGGGCAAATAAAATAAAAGGCCATAACAGAAAATGGTGCGGCAGAAAAAATATAGGCGCGGGTCGTGCTTCCCCACGTGACACGCAGGCGTGTGCGTGTGCCAAAATTCCACTTCGTTTAGCGCATTCAGCATGAAAGTGGATTTGAAATGCCTTTCTTTTCGGATATTTCGCCCCGATGAGTAGTAACAGAAATCAGGGATCGCAGTAATAGGTATTAATTATAATAGTTCAACTAAATCTGAATTAGATTCTGAAATAAGAATTAGTTAATTTCGTAGATGAAAACGTCTGATTGTTTCGAGATACTTTACTTTTACTTGCCTTTTTTCCTACATTTCAGTTTTCGGATAATTGGATCATTTTATCGACTTTCTGAAAGAATTCGTTTAGATATGAGTGCGATATTTGGTACATGAGTGTATCACACATGAGTGTATAATATGTATATATCTCATATATTTATGGATTTTATGGTTTCTTGGGAACTTGAAAAAAACTTATAAGCTTGCCAATAGCATAATAAAGTAACGAATTTTGTTTTAAATTTTTCATCAGCCAATCTCGTGTATTTTATTAACACCAAATTTTTCTAGTATTTTCTGATAACTCCGAGGCGGATAATAATTCATTACCTTTTGTTTTCTATTTGCAGCTTATTAGCCTCGAGAGGTAAATAATGCTATTTGACTTGGTCGACGGAACACTATCTGATGTAAGTAAAACATTTCGTATGATGAAAGAACAAAACGCATCGATAATGTTCGTGCCTAGCTTAATTATAGCCTAAAATGCATGTTTAACTAAATACTTAAGCAGCCAATTAAACAAATTATTTTATTTAAACATATACCAACAGTTTGTGTAAACCTTAAAAATAATTAAACTTATGAACTAATAACAATATTAATAATAATAAATAAAAAACAGAATTCTGTAACCTAAAACGCAATATACTCGGCTGCAAATAAATTCTACAAATAATGAGAACCCCTTTTAAAGTATATCCTTGCAGAAGATTTTGCGAATATCCCAAGTTAACCGTACTTTAATTATTTTTCGGAAGTACTCAAAATGTCTGTCTCTAGTTCAAAAATGCTTACATTTTACTGATAGACTTAATATTAAATTTTTACTACTGTTACTTCGTGTTTGTGCAATAAAATACCGAAACTAAACCGATGTTCTTCGTTTGCACTATTAGAAAGGCATTCTGCTTTCTGACGGTATCGTACTTTACTTTGTGTGGGGTTTTGATTAAAGGGAAAAGGTAACCCTTCTACACGGGACCGAACTGTTATAAGCTTTTAATTTGCAGCTCTGCATTGCTTGTATATAAATAATTTTTAACAATAAAAATGGTTTTTAAATGGAACTTGGCTTAAATTATATTGGTTTTTAATTATAAACGTTTATATTAAAAGCTGAAAGCAATTGGCGAATTTGGCTACTAAAATAAAGCAGCTTTTACGCTGGGATATTATATATCTTCACTAGGAAAACTATTCAACGACAATTAACAACAATTAATTTTTCTTATTTAAACTGTTTTTTAGCCTTCTTAAATGAAAAAAAATTAATGAATTAAAATGAATTAATAACGAAAACGAATAAATAATAGTCCTTGGTGAGCGTTGGCAACCCTATTTCTCTTTTATAAAAGTCCTAGCGTGTACAGAAAATATGGTTAACCAATAATCGTCCTGTATAGAGACAATTTCCGCGCATGCGCCTCAACCATTTGATTAGTCCTTCGGTACACATCAGGTTTGAAATATACAAGTTAATAGTCAAGTACAACTTTGCTTATTATTATCAAGAAAATTTTATAAATGAGTCGCTCGTTCAACCATCATTTTGTTCGTGTAACAATTCATACATATCGTTAACGTAATGCTATACAAGCAAAATTATTGATTTCGAGGAGTTTTTCTGTCCAGAAATAAAAATTAAGTCAAATGTACACACCTGGCGAAGCAATTTAAACAAGGAAAAAATTAAATACACACAATTTAGCTCCTAAAAAGTTATAAATAGTGAAAAATATGGGGTGCTTGAGTAGTAAAGACCGTTTAACCAAAGAAGACATGGAGTTCTTAAAAACCCATACGAGATATGACGAGGCTACTATTAAAGAGTGGTATAAAGGATTTAAGGTGAGTACAAATATTACCACACCAACGGAAAAAGTCTCAAAAATATGTACGTTCGTCTCTTTTTGTGTAGCAAGATTGTCCCAACGGCCGATTGACGCCAGCTAAGTTTGTCGATATGTATAAAATGTTTTTTCCATCCGGAAATGCGGAAGAGTTTTGCGACCATGTCTTTCGTACATTCGATATGGACAAAAATGGATATATTGACTTTAAGGTAATTACTCCTCCATTACTCACTTTTCTCTCGGCTGCAGATACACAATTTAATTTGAAGGGTATGTTTTGGGCCAACGAGAAGGTAAGGAAAAGCAAGCAAAAGGAATTAAATGTTGCGAAATAGAACACCAATCGCCGTGAAAGTTAATTTCAAATCTCAGTCGAATATAGGTAGAAATTAAGGGCTTTAGGGGGCAATGTAGATTCTTCGGAGCTAAATTCAATTTTAACCTAATTCATATATAAAATATTTCTTAAATATTTAAGGTTGTTAGGGATTTGGTTACGTCTGTCGTGGCTCCAACGCTTTCAATAGATTCATTTTTACATATTTGGGTATCGCTCGTTCAGCCTGTGAATTGGGATGATCGTATGTACTATATATTGTATATGTGATGGGAATGCATATTGTGTTATTATTGTACAGATATGTATGCCAGTATGTGGACTCCCTTGACGCATGACACTCACTTAATAATAATAAACCAGACTAAAACAACCTAAAATATACTTAATCATATTAAAAATACTTTTTTTTAGGAATTTTTACTCGCAATAGATGTAACTTCAAGCGGAACACCAGAGGAAAAGTTAAAGTGGGCCTTTCGAATGTACGATGTCGATGGCAATGGTGTCATAGACATTCAAGAAATGACCAAAATTGTTCAGGTATGGCTTGACCTTCTTTTATGTTTTGATATGAAATAAACGAAACATACGAGGCAGACTTGGTCAAACTCCTACGGCATTTAATTATACTTGATGTCTTTTCAGGCAATTTATGACATGCTAGGAGCGTGCTCATCTAATCGTCCAGCTGATTCAGCAGAAGAAAGAGCAAAAAATATTTTTGCAAAAATGGACGAAAATAACGATGGTCAATTAACCCAAGATGAGTTCTTAAAAGGATGCTTGCAAGATGAGGAGTTGTCAAAAATGTTGGCACCATAAACAATTATATCCTACAATATGTGTGTATTTGATGAAATCAGTAATGAAATGTATAAATATTTAATTTATATTTCTTATACTAAAATTAAACTACTATAAAACTATGAAATCATTAAACTATTTTGAGTGTGCGTCATTACAAATTCTTCGATATTTTTAGTTGTAATCACTTCTCCCATTGATTTCCCAGAGATTGTTGCTTTTACTTCCACAACACAAGTTCCCGCAAGCTTTATTCGACATATTTAGAATTAACTATGTAATGACCGGAACACTATACGCGTATATTTATTGTAAGCTTTTTCGTGACGAATTGGAAACGACTCAAAAGATTACTAAATGTTCTTAGCATTAGGAATTAGAATCCAGCAAATGCAAAACTAGTTTTTTTACGAATACGTAGAGGGTAGAAACTGACCTAGATCGACTAATTATTTAAACAATTTTCATTTACCTGTGGTATATGGTATATTAAAATTTTCTTCTAATTGTGGGACCAGGTGGTAATTGGTTTTTAATTGTATGCATAACTCCAAGCATTTGGTTTTCAAATAGGCAGTTTTTCGGCAAACGAATAATCTAAAAAAAATAATACAGTCAACGGCTTGTCACTGTATGCATACAAGACGGCACCTCTATCTAGACCGTTCATTATTTCTAAACATTGTACATATTTCATAAGAATATGAAGTCAGAATGAAGTGTTATAGCGTTATTCATCTTGTTTTTATACTAGCTTTGGGAACTATATTAACTATGCCTATATATATTATAAATATATCTTTTTGGTATTTGGTAGAATTATGTCTTTATATTTAAAACATTCTATTCCGTTTTAGCCTTAAATCTCCATGATTATAAGCGACCGAATTGGAAATACTTTTTGTTGAAGTATGAATGTAGGTTGATTCCTGACTATATTATAAATAGTTTTACATTAAGCAAGTGTAAAATCAAAAAGAATATAGCCTGTTCTGGCATAAGATGGTATACTTTTCTAAGGCTTTACACGACAACTGTACGATGGTAAAATTATCTTCATTGGCAATTTATAAACTTTGGCTGCAAGGGTATTTAAATCTTCGGTACCCGATGAAAACTTTCCCTCAATTTCTCTATATAAATAGCTTTTAATTATGAATATTACATTGCTTTTTAAGATAACTGTATAATGAAATTGTTCTGCAACAATGGGAAAGCAAAATAGTAAACTAAAACCTGAAGTTTTGGAGGACCTCAAGCAGAACACTGAGTTCACAGGTATGTTCCCTTTAAATATTATTCGCAGGGCATTGGTTCAGTCAAAAAATAATGTGTCATATGTTTCAGATGCTGAAATCCAAGAATGGTATAAAGGCTTTCTTAAGGACTGCCCCAGCGGGCACTTATCAGTAGAGGAGTTTAAGAAGATATATGGGAACTTTTTTCCATATGGCGATGCCAGCAAGGTAAGATGCTTAATTCCATCTCACAAAAGCAAACCAATTCTTGGTTTTTCAGTTAAAGTACTAATTTCCTCATACATTTTGTAACAATATGTTTATTTTGTTCCTCAGTTTGCAGAACATGTGTTTAGGACATTTGATGCAAACGGCGATGGCACTATAGACTTTAGAGAGTTTTTGTGTGCACTAAGTGTCACTTCTCGAGGTAAACTCGAGCAAAAACTAAAATGGGCATTCTCAATGTATGATTTAGACGGAAACGGATACATATCGCGGCAGGAAATGCTTGAAATTGTTACAGTAAGTTCTTAAAATACTTTTCTTGTGAAGTTTTAATATTAAACTAATACAAAAAATTATTCCTAGGCAATATATAAAATGGTGGGGTCGGTGATGAAAATGCCAGAGGACGAAAGTACTCCAGAGAAACGAACCGATAAGATTTTTCGCCAAATGGATCGAAACAAGGATGGCAAATTAAGCTTGGAAGAGTTTATAGAAGGAGCCAAAAGTGATCCATCAATAGTACGATTATTACAGTGTGATCCGCAGTCCCATTAACTAAAATACTATTGAAATGCAAGCAATAATCATTTAACAGTGTATAGAGTAATTGCGAATTGAATTGTTTTGTTTCAGTATGGCCATTATGTATATTTCTTTCTAATAATAAACAATTCTTATAATATTTAATTATAATATTAAATAATATCTATTATGACCGTTCCAAAACACCCATGTTAAGGTTTTAAATTTTTCATAATAAAATGATCATAAAGGAAACCTTATCGTCGTGTACTATGCTTAGAAACTGCAAAATTAATCAAAAGTAAGTACAATATTTTATTTGGAGTGCATTAGGAAGTCTATTAGGTTGGGAAACAATATAAAATATACGAAATTGAAATTGGATGCTTAGTTTGAAAGCGATTTTTGACAAATGTACCCAAAATTAATGGAAAAACATGCTCTAAGGGCATCACCACCACCAACCAACTCTTCACAAACCATACATAGTGTCAGTCACACATTATACTATATACCACGAAAGCACACATATAGCTCAGATCACTGCAATTCTTTCCAGAAGGAGTTCAGGAAGGTGGCGGAGGCGACTCAACTTGTCAATTCGGTTATCTATAATATTTCTCTACATATGTAGATATGTACTAGCAAATACGGACTACACGACTACTAAAAAAAGGACTAAAGATGGTAGTGAGTTGACGAATAGCTTAATAAAGCAAGTGCATGGATCCATGATTCTCGCAAAAAATCACAATTTGGAGATAGCAGCGAAAAGTCTGAAATGAACATCACCAATTTTTGTTTACTTCGGTCTTTTGAAAAAACATATTTGAGTGATCTCCCATTTATTAACCCAAGAAATACCTACTACATTTTTCTGACCACTTGCCGATGGCTAAATGAACTAATTTCTGAAGTCCTCATATATTTCAGATTAGCAATGTATTTTTTTGTTTGTTTTCTAAATAAATTTAATACAATTAAGACCAGAAAAAAATAAATTCATTTTATTATTCATTTTTGTAACATATGTATATATTTGCATGCGATCGCAATTTTCAAAGCACATTCATTTTGTTAAATAGTTTGTTATATTAGTTTTTAGATGGCCTGCAGAACCTTGCGGAAGCGGTCGAGGACAATGTTTGCGTGGTACTCCTTGAATACTAAAGCTGGGCGGAATCGAATGGAAATTTCTCCACATCCTCCAGTTTGGATGCCGTGCAACTTCAATGATCCAATTATTTGATCTCGCACCTTAGAGTTGGGGCAGTTGACTGCCAAGAATGTGCCACGCCCGCGTGTCGAGTTCAATATGTGTGGGAATTCTTTCTCCAAGGTCAATAAACCATTTTTGAGAACCTTTCCGGCCACGTTAACATTGGCCAAGAGGTTGTCCTCCTGGATTACTTTCACAATTTCCTCCAAGAGCAGCACTTTTCCCGGGTCTCCCATCCAGGTGTTGAAAATCCTGTACGGCTCATTGGGAATAAAGTCGTCGTTGTGGAAGTAGCCTCCCAGCTGCAGCTTTTTGCTGAAGGTCACAACATCTGGGGGACTCTCCAAGTTGAAATGCTCATGAGCCCAGAACTTTCCAGTACTTCCTCCTCCGGTTTGCACTTCGTCGATCAAGAGGGCGATGCCCTTCTTCTTGCAAATGGCCTGCAGGCTTCTGAAGAATTCGGGCGACGCTTCGTTGTCACCTCCCTCACTCTGAATGGGTTCTACCACAATTCCGGCGACTGGGTTCTTGCTCGAGTACTGCTCAATAAGATCCTGCACCTCGCTTAGGCTCTTTTCGTCCTCCTGCTTGTTGTACTCTACATTTTCTTCTAGAGGATATTTGTACTGAGGGAATGATGCAATCGGCCACTCGAAAGAGGGAACGTCTAGTTTATGAATATATTTCGAATGTGTCGTTGAAAGTGCCCCTAAGGTGCGTCCATGGAATGCTCCTTTGAATGAGAGAATACTAAGTTTAGGAGCTCCTGGGGGAATGTTAATCATGCAAGAGTTTTTCTCTTCCTCTGTAAGAGGAGCATTTCCGCGTAGTTTGTTTTGGTACCTTATGAGAAATATGAAAAATTGACATTTTAATTTTTTTAATAATAATTTTAATACGTAAGAAAAGAAAAAATAAAAATAACTATAGTTACGTACCATATAAAAATACTCTTATAAGCATTTTCGTTTGAGCATGAACCACACATCATTGTGGTAATTTTGTTAAGTCCTTTCGGTGCGATATTTAACAAAACAGAGTGCAATTTGTCCGGCCATTCTTTTCCAGGGAAGACACCAAGTGCTGGTCTATTAATTAAAGCTAAAAATAAGCAACAGTATATTTAATAACGAAAACACCGACGGCACGTTAGTGTAAATAAATAAGAACAACTATAACTATAACGTCCCTATATCCGGAAATGACTTACTTTTCAGGTTCTGCTCGTTGCTAAAGACTTTCATGAGTCTTGGATGGTTATAACCCAAGGGCACTGAGGAAATCTGAGTGTACACATCGAGCAAAATATTTCCATCAACGTCGTGAATATAGTTCCCCACGGACTTTTCGTAATCAGCAAAGAATTGGATGGTTCCGGTGGCCTATAAAAAAGCAATTTGTTTTAATTAATATGTGGCCTTTGTTGACCAAAAATAAAATATATGGTGGCCTGATGTGCACAAATATAGGCAAATAATGCTTTAGATAGGTGCATTAAGTAATAAAAAATAAAATACAATTTATGTTATCAGCAAACTGATAAAAATAATAAACCTCACCTGAACAGAATCCAGGTGCTTTTTAAGCTCAATTGATTTTGGGCCAGGTATTGATTTTGTCCTCACCACTGGTTCCTTTGGCTCATTGGTGGAGTACCTTTTGGCACTCAGCCGATACAGGCCTAAAAATAATATTGTTACAATTACTGGAAAAGACAGGAAATTTATGTACTTACTTTGCCTGGTAAGCGTATTTAGCCACAAGCTCCGCATGGTTATCTCGAATGCTCCGGGGTTAAGTGAAGGAATTGTTCAATAGGAAGACCAACGAATCACTAATACTTATTTGTTAAAGGGAAATGTATATTTACAGAATACCAACATATAAATGGTTATGTATGCAGGTTCATACATATATCCATACACTTAAGAACAATCACACATTCGCAGTTTGGAACTTATCAATTTAGCTTTGAATTTCCTCATGGTTCTGCGTCATTTACATAATCTCCTGTCCTGTACACGCAAACTAATATATTTTTTTGTTTATCAAGCTCAAAATTAGAATGTGTTAGGTGTCAAAGTTATTTTCTTTTATTCTATATATTTTCTGATCTATTTTATAAATTCTATATATTTTATACTTTTCTGTATAATTTTAAAGAAGAGCTTTTAAAATTGTTTTACGTTTTATCAAACAAGATTTAACAATCAGTTCCGTTGGTTTTTATCTAATTTATGTTAAAAATAAAAATAAATAAACAAAAATAAAATCTAAGTCCCAAAAATTAATCTAGTGGCAGTAGAAAAAAAGTAGTAAAAAATAATAAAATATTTGTGTGTGTTATTGATTTATTGATGGGGGCGTGGGCGGGCGCCGAGCAGCGGACGGACGTAGGTGAGCGAAGGGCGCGAGAGTCCTGGAACGAAGGCGAGGGCGTCTAGTTTTAACAAAAATGGGACAAACATTTGACTCTCACTTCATCTAGTGTGCTAACATCTTTCCACAGAGCAAGCTGCGTCAAGAGAGCAAAGTCTGATCTCTCACTTAATCTAACTTACTAATAGTAGAACATCGATATGGGAAAATTTTTAATTATTATTAAAAAAACAAGTAAGAAAGCTACAGACGTTCGTGAACGACTGTTATATACCCTGTACCAA